>JANHAO010016661.1:0-14276 GCA_026873985.1 Saraca asoca
TTTCATGAGAAGAGGTGCAAAAACGTGTATATTTCAAATTTGATTTTATTTTGTGTCAAATATTGGAGTAGTTTATATAAAAAAAATAAATAAAAAAATAAAAATAAAATTCCAACGGAAATTCCAACGAAAATTATTCCGTTGAAATAAAATTCTAACGAAAATTATTCCGTTGGAAAATGATATTCTAACGGACATTTTCCGTTGGAATTTCCGTTAGAATTATTTTCTGTTGGAATTTTCCGTTGGAATTTGGAATTCCAACGAGCAGTTTTTCAACGGATCGAAATCCGTTGGAATTCCAAATTCCTACGGATTTTTGTGAAATTCCAACAGATTTTATCCGTTGGAATTTCCTGAAATTCTTGTAGTGGGTCCCTACGTCTAAAGTAGCTTTTATTAATCTGAGAAGAATTTTACAAAGTTTTGGAATAGCTTTTTTTGTCCTTCCTCTCTCTTTTTTGCAAAGATCCCCCACCTCGTATTTGTAGAAAGTTGGGAGGTAACAAATGTAATTTTATATGCAATAATCTAGTTACATTATATATTAAATATATATGACAGGTTAGACTCTTACAATTCGGCTTCTGTAGATTGTTTTCTACAGGTGGACCCCTCTTGGCTGTAAGTTGGCATAAGCTTGTTAGATACTTGGTCTTGCCGATTTCTTGGCTGGGCAATATGCCTGTCCTCACGAGCTGAGATTCTCGGCTTGGGGTCGTTGCTATTGTTCATTTAGTGAGCTCAGGCTTACTCCTTGGTAAGGTGAGTTCAAGCGAGATAGCTTATCGCTTGATGAGTTGAGCTTGCTTTGGTCTTGCTGCATCCCTATTTCATGTTTAGTAAGGTGGCACCCACTCGGTGCCCTTAGTGAGTCGAATCACTTAGTTTCTACTAGGTCCTTACCCACCTATTCTACAAGGTCAATTTTTTGCCCATAACATAAGCCCCACTAGGAGTTACAGCTTTTCCAAGGATTCAATCAAAGTTTTGGCTATGTTGTTATTTTAGACTTCAATTCAATCATTTCACTTCTGCTTCCAACCATACTTTTTGCTATTCACAATCTCTGGTCGTTGGCATGGTAGCTTCATTTTTCCTAGATCGTTTGATCTAGGGTAGTTAATTGCCCATAAGGTTTTTCATTAAACCCAGACTAGTTTATAAAGCTTGAGAAACTCTTCTTACTTTTTCGTGGAACGGCCTGTTGGACACTTTAGTTAAGCCCTCGATGTTTCTAGTAGTTTGGCTTCCAGTAAAGCTCTTTGAGGCATGAATGGTCTGTTGTAGAAAGTTTGGAGGCACAGATGGCCTATTGCATATGACTTCCTTGCATAATTCATCTTATTGGCCCTTGGGAAGTCTTGTGCAGATCTTGAATTATTCCCTCACAGTTCTTCTATGAGATTCAGCCTTGCCAGTGAGACTCTTGATCGCCTTTTAAGTTGCTCTAGGCTTGAATCAAGAAAGGAGTCGTTGGCTGAGAAGGGCTATAAGTAGGAGCAGCTGTGCTCATTGGCCTTCTTGTTGGTGGGAGTTCATCTCCTGGTAGCTAGCTTTCTAACATCCTTTAGCAGACTTTAGCTAGCTGGCCAAGGCTTCTCCTCGAAGGCACCAGTCTTTCTTCTAGAGTATATAGTTGTAGCCAATTAGACTTGTATTTTGATTCTTTTTGTTTTTAATACTCTATATTTTGTTACTTGTAATATGCATTCTTGCAAATTAATGAATGTGTATTTGACCAATTGGTCATATCTTTAACTGGTAACAAATCTCAGCATCCGGTTGCCTTGATTTATAATGGACAATATTCAGTCATGATGCATGTAAGTTGTGCCTGGTAAAAAATTATATGCGAGCTACAATTATTTGGCCACATGGTAGCTGTGGGTACTCAATTGCATGAGAGCTGCAACAATTTTATTTTAGTGTCACTACACATTTGGCGAGCTCATGGCTTATTGCTAGATTTGAGTGTTTATACTAAATTTTAAGGGTTTAATACTGCCCTCGCACCTCAATGAGCTCCTTGTTGCACAGGATTCTGAGTGTTTAATAGTGCCTCCGCACCACAACGAGCTCTTGGCTACACTAGATTTTGAATGTTTAATAGTGCCTCCGCACCTTAGCTAGCTCTTAGTTGCATTAGATTTTGAGTGTTTAATAGTGCCTCCGCACCTCAGCAAGCTTTTGATTGAGCTTGATTTTGAGTGTTATAATAATGCCTTTGCACCCCAATAAGCTTTTGACTACATTGGATTTTGAGTGTTTAATAGTGCCTCTACACCTCAACGAGCTCTTGACTACGTTGGATTTTGATATAGAATTGCTTTCTTTTTGTACAACATTTCACTGGAAATAACTAGACAAAATCTGGAATACTTTCATTAGCTTTACTATGATATTATAGGATCAAAATATGATTCTTATAGACGGCTCTTGCTCTTGATCAGTGGTAAGATGAGCTTGTTAAGCTTACTGTTCCAATGGCCTCATCACATAATCCTATAATTGACCCCTTCTGATAAGATCTTCCATGGCATCTTTTAGTGCCCAGTATTCCGAAGTGTTATGACCAACATCATTGTGGTAAGCACAAAATTTATCTTTATTGCTCCTGAATTTTCCAAAAGTTGCAAGGGGCTTGGGCTTCATAAAGCTTTTCCTGTCTCGTTCTTCCGCAAAGATCCTGTTTTGTATGTCAGATAGAACGCTATAACTTTCATATTGACCATTAGGCTGGGGTCACTCAGTCCTATCCTTCTTCGCAGGTCGGTTACTGGGGCCACTATTTTGGCTTTCCTCGCTCCTCTTTTTTCCTTGAGAAATGCTAGCCACCTCGTCTTTGTACTTGGTTTCCTCCATGCGAAAGGTTTCCTCCCATTTGATTTGTTTGGCAGCTCGCTTATAGAATTTAGCAAGGTCTCGAGTCAGGGACTTATAAAGGCTTTTGTATAGCTTTCCATCTTTGTAGAGTCTTATCAAGACTACCATTAAGATGCCTTCCTCCGAAGGATTTTCTACAGAGTTGGCTTGATGCCTGAACCTAGTTATGTAGTTTCTTAATGATTCATTCTTATGCTGAAAGATCATGGCAAGATGACAGGAAGGCATGAGCTATCTTTTTAATGTTCGGTACTGATCGATAAACTTCCTTTAGTACTCTTCCCAATTGTTGACATTACGGGCTAGGAGGCTTCTGAACCATGATCGAGGTATATCTCCTAATGTGGCTAGGAAGACATAGCATTTGACTAAAGGGTTAATTGTCTGAAGATCCATTTGAACATTGAACACGTCTAGATGGTCACACAGATCACTGTTCCCATCATACAGTGGGATTGTGAGCACCTTAAGTTTTTGTGGAAGGGGCTGCATTTCGATTTTCACAGAGAATGGTGAGCTCTCCTCGCAACGAGGCTAATTGCTTTGAAGTTAGGGGCATTCTTCTAACTGTTTCAGCCTTTGGATGACTTTTTTTATTATTGGGTCTTGCATTTCAGATTGCGGGCCAGAGCTCTCAGCTTGTTGCAAACCCCCAAGTTGCTGACTATCACGATCCTTGCGGGTTTCTTTTTGAGTTTTTTTGCGTAACTGCTAAAGCTGTGCTACAATTTTCTCTTGCCTCTGCGCACCTTAGGCTTGTGCTTGTTCTAATGCTTTAACAGTTTTGAACAACTCTTTTACCATGTTCTTGAGTGCTAGTTGGGGTTGCTAAGACGTTTGCACCTCTTGGGTTCTAAGGGCAATAGCAGGCCATTCATGAGCTTTAGCAATAGCAGCATCTACTGGTTGAGCAACTGGAATGGTTAAACTCCTGGTGACTTTTCCTCTTGCTATTGTATCAATGAAGATGAATATTCCAGAATATTGATGGCCCTCCTTCTAGCACCATAATGTTAATGGTGGAGTCCGGTTCTGCCCAATCCCAGTTAACGAGTGTGGTTCTTGGACCCTGAGCTACTTTCTGATCAGTGAAGTATGAGAAGAAGGAGATAGTAAAGACAATAGAGAGGAAGCGCAACAATGGCATGCAAGATTTTTAATATGGTTTGGCTAAAATCGGGCGACACCGATCTCTACGTTCACTGTAGTTTTTATTAATCTAAGAAGAATTTTACAGAGTTTCGGGATAGCTTCTTCTATCCTTCCTCTCCCTTTTTTGCAAAGATCCCCCACCTCTTATTTATAGAAGGCTAAGAGGTTACAAATGTAATTTTACATGTAGTAATCTAGTTACATCAGATATTAAATGTATATGACAAGTTAGACTCCTGCAATCCAGCTTCTGCAAGTTGCTTTCTGCAGGTGGACCCCTCTTGGCTTTAAGCTAACATAAGCTTGTCGGATACTTGATCTTGCTAAGTTCTTGGTTGGGCAATATGCCTGTTCTCGCAAGTTGAGATTCTCGACTCGGAGTCATTGCTGTTGTTTGTTTAGCGAGCTCGAGCTTACTCCTTGGTGAGGCGAGTTCAAGCGAGATAGCTGATCGCTTGACTAGCTAAGCTTCCTTTGGTCTCGTTGCATCCCTATTTTGCATTTAGTGAAATGGCACCCACTAGGTGCCCTTAGCAAGTCAGGTCACTTAGTTTTTGCTGGGTCCTTACCAACCTGTTCTACGAGGCCAATTTTTTACCCATAAAATTTTATTAAAATTAATAAACTAAAGCACAATATTTTCGAAGTGGCTATTTTGAAAACTGTATATATTAATGCCACAATCTATTTAAGGTGACAAAATTATATAGACTAAACTATCCTCCTATTTAATATTAAATATAAAACCTTAATTGATCTCTTTTGAAATAAACATGCATTGCTATAAAATGTGGAAACTATATCTTTAAATAGACTTCAAAAAAAAGGTAAATCGACATATATATATATATATGTATATTAGGTAGTGTTTTGTAAATATAAAGAAACTTAAAACATTGATTTCTATTAAAAAAAATTGATGTCTAATCTATAGAAACCATAAAAAAATTATTAACTTATTAATTAAATTCTTATTTGATTATAGTTCAAAGAAATCAATTATAATATAATTTGTGACATATTTGATTATATTCAAATAAATTTTTTATTAATCAATTGAATTCTTAATCAAATTTTTTACATGCAATTAATTTATTATTATTATAATATTATAGTTAATTCTTCATTTTATCAAGACTATAGTAAAATTTACTAATGATCATTAATTTATTGTCTAAGACTATAGAATTGTTGAAATAATTCAAAATAAATTTGAAGTATTTATATTTAGATATATGAAGAAATGTAGAGATGGACAAAATTAATTAAAAAATGTAGGTATATCAAGGGATGTATATTAGACTTTAGTTTTGTATTAGGAGCCTACATACATATATGATATTGCATGTCGGTTCTAACATAATAAATGACATTTAAAGCCTTTGAACATTTTAAAAGATCAGTGCATCCCCCTAATTCTCATTTTGCTTTAACTTGCTCTGAAGTTTTATAATTTATTTTTTTCCTTTTTCTTTCTTTATTATTACTTAGTTTGTATATAAGGAATGATTAACTTCTTTTTCTTTTTTCCTTTTAAATGGGGCATATGGATCCTTTAAATAAAATGACGATGAGTGTACTTGATGTGTGTGTGTTGTTTTATAGACCACCCTTGATGTGGAAGCATTCCTTGCAACTATAAAAAATAATGTTACATATATATTGCTTAATTTATGTATAGAGAATTGTTAGCAACATTGTTCATTCTCTTTGATCCCAATACCCTTTTTGATGTTCTTATAAAATTTGCTCAATTGTTGTTTTAGGTTTCATTTTTCGTTCTTTTGATACATGTATTGACAATTTGTTGCAATCATTATTTGGTAAATATTTTTGAAATTTTGTTGATCCAAACATATGAGGTTTGGTTTGGATGGTTATTTTCTATAAAAATGTAGCTAATATTCAGAAAAATATAGCTTGGAGTAGATTTCTATATTCTTTTTAAAATTCTTAATAGAAACAATGTCATTTTTTTAATACAAATTGACATCTTTATACTACTATAAAATGTAGAAACAATATTGTTAAATACACATCAAATTAAAGGCATACAAACGTATATATGAGAGCAGTGATGTTTTTGTTATTTGGAATTATTTTGTTTGATCATTTTAATTATTTTGTCTAATATATTTATTAACAAAATATTTTCTAATCATTAACTTCTTCTATTCTAATCAATAATTCAATTATACTAAGGCTATAGAATTGTTAAAAAATTTAATTTAATTTTTTTTGAAATAATTAAATATAATTTAATGTATAAAATAATTTAATTATTAAAATATTATTTAATAGATAAAATAATTCAAGCATTTAAATATTATTTAATGGGCAAAATTTTTTTAGAAAATTATAAGTTTTGAACTAATTATTTGTGAAAATGTAATAATATATCATCTAAAAAATAAAATAAAATAAATTAATTAAAAAAATTCAATGTGACTATATAATATTGAAGTAGCGGTGGTATTTTTGTAAATATATTAAAAATTAATATATCAGTTATCATAAAAAAATTGATGTATAAACAAAATAAAAAATATGATTAAAAAAATTCAACTCAAGTATAATATGAAGCGATGGTGATATTTTTGTAAATTTGTTGAAAACTAAAACGTTGATTTTCATAAAAAAAATTGATGTATAAATTTTAAAACATTGATTGTTTATTAGAAACCGACGTA
Organism: Saraca asoca; assembly: GCA_026873985.1. NCBI lineage: Eukaryota > Viridiplantae > Streptophyta > Magnoliopsida > Fabales > Fabaceae > Saraca > Saraca asoca. The sequence continues at coordinate 6,729 of JANHAO010016661.1, forward strand.
GATGTATAATAATAAACTTCAATTCATACGTATTAATTGATATCTAAAGGCTAGGCAACTTTATATAATATGCTAGATTCTTTTTTCCTTATTCTTATTTGCTTTTCTTTATCTGAAATATTTATCCAAAATCTTTTTCAAACCCTTGCTGCATTTGTCTTCACTATCTTTAATTGTCTTCAGTGTCTTTGATCTTTGCATTTCAAGTCCATCACTGATAGGGGTAGGGAACTTCGTTCTTCTTATAATATATTCTTTTCTTCATTGCTAAGTTATATTAAAGTTTTTTATATTTTATATGTTTTGTGCTTTGCTAATGGTTTATAGCTTTGAGTTTAGTTTTTTATGTCATTTGTTTTTTAGTTTATTTATTAGGAATGATTTAGGTTAGAATTTAGCTTTTAGCTATGTTTCTTGGCTGGTATGAGATATTTTTTTGTCGTGGTTAGCCGATCATGCCTTGTTTCTGACTAGCTATTAGGAAAAAGGAAAAAAAAAAGGATGGTTGAATGTTTGCTGACTACCAATTGCACTCATTATTTACCTTTGTTATATATCTTATTTATAATTCAGTTGTGAATTATTATTAGATGATGATATATTCCCTAAATTAATATTTTGTGAGGTCAACTTCTTTTTTTCACTTCTTTTAAACATTCATATGGATCATTCTTAAATGAGAGGGGTGCTACACTTATGAAGGAGATGACTTTGATACATAGTAAATGAGAGAAAATGAAAATTAAGTTCAATATGTAGGGTCAAGCAATTAAAGTTGGGTCATCCAAATATAAGAGTTATATTAGAATATTGACGTAGATCAAAATATCAATCAATATTAAGCACAAAAAAGAATTATCAAAGGACATCAATAAAAAGTTTAAATAAAAAAATCAGAATTTTCTTGAAAAGTTGACAAAGGAATAACGTGTGGATCATTCACCGGGCACTCTAACGCGAGAACTGGTTAAAATATTTCTCCATTTTGGAGTAGAAAATCAGCGGAAATTGAGGAAAAAGAAATCTAGTGCCACCAAAATCACGTACTCTTGGTCGGCAAAAGTGAGTTCCGTTAGAAACTACAAGTAATCACTTTGTGAGTGGGCTGTTTAGAATTTTTACTCCATTCCAAATAATTAAGTTCCGTTTTTAACCTTTTCACATTGATTTATTAATTCAAACCCATTTTTTAGTATTACTTCTTGGTTAATTTTATTAAAATGAATACCCTAAACCATAATATTTTTAAATGAAAATTGCTCTGGCACGAATAAATAATTAAATTGAAAATTTATGCATTCTCATATCGATTCATTTTTTTTTTTGTAAAACTAATATATAATATGTAATTAATCTTTTAAATAATCATTTAAAAATAAAAAACAAAAAAATAAATGATCATTGGGAATAATTTACTGACCTTAAGGAAGGATTTTTAAGTATGCTAACACTTTAGTTTGTACTCAAATTGTTGCAAGATTTCATAAAAAAAATTATAATTACATAATTAATCAATTTTAAACTAATTTACTAAAGAAGTTAAACTTAAATGTTAAGATTCTGTTCTCGACTTGAGAGTTCAACTCGTTTACACCCTGCACTCTGCACTTAACGGGAATTGGCAAAAAAAATAAAATAAAATCTATCCATTTTTGAGTAGAAAACGGTGAACATTGAGCAAAAAAAAAAAAAAAAGCTAGTGCATCCAGAAATCATTTACACTGTATCCACAAAATTGACTTACGGCAGGAACCACAAAATACTTTCCATATAAATAAGTTTATCCTTTCAACCCCTTAGTTGATTTATTAATCCAAAACATTTTTTTAGTACTAAAGTTTATAATAAAGAAAGCCAAAGGAATATACAGAAGGACATCACCAACTATGAAGCTTTTTCTTAATTTTATAATTTGGCTTAACACAGAAAAACTTATCAAATTCAAATATAGAAAGAATTGACAAAATGAGAGCTTTTTCTTAATTTTATAAGTGGTGGTGCATAGCCATTCTTAGTTGGTGGAATAATTTATTTGGTTAAATGTTAGAAATATAACTTCAAGTGCTTAATTAGATGAATAATTGAATAAACATACTGATCACATTTAGGTACTTAATGTGAATAAAGCAGTCAATCCCAAATTCTATTAATAAGAAGTCACATTCATACTGAATTGGAAAAATGTTACTACAACTTTGAGTACTTAATTTGAGAAATAATTGAATAAACATATATATAATTAATTGAACCTCACTCTTACTGGTTGGGTGGATAAATGCGTTGCAGTCCACAAAGCTTTTATGAATTAGAGACAAAAAAAATACAAAATACCTTAATTTTAATTTGATTGATGTGATTAATTATTATTTCCAGTAACATTTATTAAAAGAATCATTTGCAGCTTCTAGGAAAGAATTTGCAAGGTTTACAAAAGCAATGTTTCTTATAAGAGTTCAAATTCTTAGAAGATTAAGTGTTTTTATTTAATTTATTTATTTTAAAGAAAAGATAATTTAAGGATGACAATATTCAACATCTAAAAAGATTGAATTCTTCATATTATTATCCGTATATATGCTAATGCCCAACTCATTTAATATGACAAAATTACTCTCCATTTAATCATAAATATACATAAATTTTACCGACCATTTTTAATGTGGATCCACAGTCTTAAATATTAACCCTTTGTTTGATTGGAGAGAAAAGAAAAAAGAATTTTTTTTAAAATTTAAATTAAAGAGGAAATGGAGAGAACAAAAATTTAAAAATTTTAAAGTACTAGGAAATTATAATCACAAATATTTTCTTTTTAAGTTTTCTTTCCTCCTCTTTTTTCTCAATCCAAATAAAAAAAAAGTTTAAATTTAAAAAATATTTTTCTTTCATACAAAACGTGACCGACTAGAGTGAGCAGTGAATATGTAATTCTTCTGAACATCTTTCATGCACATAATTTGCTTCATGTTGATATATGAAAAGAAAAAAAAAACCTTATATTCATATGTGACAATAACAGTTAACTAACACACACATCAAATAACAAAATTATCTTCAAATAAATTTTTAGAAAATATTTCATCACCTTTTTTTTTATTATATTACATATTCTGATTATTTACATTATCTTTTCATAATGTGTACAATCTTCGTATTCGTAACAATAATTTTGTGCAACATTTAAGGTAAGCCATGTCTCAATTTGATGAAAGTAAGTATTAATCTTATTTGTTTAAATTTTAATTTTCTGTTATATTGTTATTGATTTTATATATATATATATATATATATTCAATTAAATGAAGATGTTCTAATGCCTTATCATATTTTGAATCATTCTGATTAATATCTATCGCTATTGTCTATGACTTCTTCCTTTTCTTTAGCTCTTTATTTATTTTATCATTATACTAATTAATATAGATACAGAAATAATAAAATATGTATTAAGTGAATTTTTGTTATATATATATATATATATATATCAATGTCTGTGAGGTCATTGATTCACTTGATAAGTATTTTATCTCAATACTTTATTCATTTTTTAAGAATTTTGGATAGTCTTATCAGGTTGATACTAAGGTAAAATAGTAATACAACCAGAATAAATCATAAAGATAGAAATTTCTTGGAAAGTTAATGAAGGAATAACGTGTGGATTATTCGCTGGGCACTCTAACGTGTGAACTGGTAAAAAAAAAATTTTCATTTTTTTCACATCGGAGTAGGGATGGCAATCCACCTTGATTGGACAGGGATCCGGTGAGGAATCCCCATTTGGGACAGGGATCGGGGACACAATTCGGGGAACGGGAAAAAAAAATTTTCGAAAAGATTTTGGGGTCGGGATCGGAGATTACGCTCTACGTCTCGAATTTTTTTATTTTTATTTATTTTTAAAGAACAAATAAAAAAATTCTTTTTTTATTTTTCTTTAAATTTTTTTTATATTTTTTTCTTCCATAATCTATCTTATTTTTTAATTTTTTAATTAAAATTTTCTTTTTTTATTTTTATTGTGTTTTGATTATTTTTTATATTTTTTATTAATTTTATATTATTTAATAAAAAAATAAATATTTAAAATTTTTAAAAAAATTTTCCACGTATCCCTGCGGAAACTCATTTCCCCGTTGGAATCGGAGACGGGAATCAATTTTTCCCTGACATTATGGGACAGGAACAAAGACAGAAAAAAATTTCTCAATGGAGATCAGGGACAGTCCTCGCTCCTGTCCTGCCCCGTTGTCATTCCTACTTAAGAGTAGAAAAGCAGCGGAAATTGAGGAAAAGAAATGTAGTGACACCCAAAATCATGGACACATGGTGGGCAAAAGTGACTCCCACTTAGGAACCATAAGTGATCCCTTTGCGACTCGACTGTTTTGAATTGTTAATTACTTTAAAAATAAATAATTTCTTCTTTCTAACTTTTTATGTTGAGTTATTAATTTAAATCCATTTTTTAGTATTACCTCTTGGTTGATTTTATTAAAGTTAATAACCTAAACCATAATGTTCAATCAAGAGTTTATAAGACATAAATACTTAATAAAAGTTGGATTGCAATTGTCACTATAGATAAATCCACTCACCTCAGTTTTATTTATTTATTTTACTTCCATCTTAAGTCTATGTTAGCTTCAAAATATATATTTAACCTTCGAGTAAACCTCATATATCAAACTCTAATAAATTTTATAATTAAACTTATTTCTAACCTCACCAATATCCATTATAAAAAAATTGTTCATATAATATACCTTTTCTTATATTCTTGCTTTTATAATTCAGGTGTTACATCCTAGTAATATTATTTCTTAATCCTTGTGGGTTGGATGCAATAAATTAATTTTACCACTTCTTTTATTGAAAACTTTTATCTATTTAAAATTAAAATTGCTGAACAATATTTTATGCTACCAAAATGTTGTATACATCTCATCCAACATTGACTTGATCATATGTCATAAAGTTTCCTTTTATGCCAATTTACACATAGCAAATTCAATAAGACATTTGAATAGTTTAATTATAAGTGTAGCATTATACATAGATTAGATCAAACTGTCAAGAACATTTTAAACCTATATTCTATAGTGTAACTTTTCAATCAATCTTTTTAATTTTATGTAGGGAGACAAAATTTCAATAACTATATTTGGCAAAGATATTGTGACAAAGTATGATAGCAAATTTACTGAAGGGAGATGCTACATTTTGCAAAATTTTCAAGTTAGGGTTAACATGGAAGTATTTTGCAATGCTCATCATCCTTATAAGATCATCTTCCATGGTAACACAAGCGTCAATGCATGCCAAGTATATATTGGATTGTACTCTTTATGCTTTGTTCCTTTTGAGGACATCCACAATGGCAATGGCAATGGACTCTACTTGATAGGCATTACTTATTTTTAAAAGTTAAAATTGTAACAGATATCAAAACACATAACTAAATTGTTTTTCTTGATGGAATTTCCTTTTAAATTTGTACTTAGATAACTCATAAATTATTGAATTAATGAAAAAATAATTAAGAGCATTAAAAGTGACATATATGAGCTTTACTGGGTACTATAGCCTGAATTGGATATTGGGTTAGATTTCTTTGATGTATAGGACCCTACCTAGTTTGTCTTATATATAGATGGGTCCTTACTCCTAAAACCCTGATTAAGATATACAGCTCCTATCATTGTGCTATTAATGTGCTTTCCCAACTATCATGATTTTCAAAAGGAATGATCCCATCTCCATTTGTTCTTCACATTAACTATAGATACATTTAATTCAAGTAATTCTAATCCTTTCTATTTAATTTAATCTACATCTTTTCATATTGCTACATGATTTGACTAGTCTAATTAACTTTAAAATTTTCTTCAATTTGTACCAGAGCTAGTTAAAATTATGTAATATACTAATTAAATGTGGATCTTTTTACCTAAATTATATAATTAGCTATTGAATTAGAATTCATCAAATTATTATACTATGATATGCTAATTTATATCATAGCTTTCTTAGTTAGATAGTTAAAATTTTTATGATATTTACCTTGTATCTAATTTTACAAGTTAATTATGGATTTGTGCATGCTTTTGACTTGGTGAATGTTTTGATCTGTCTTTAATAGATTTGGATGATTTTGGGATTGAAATATGTTAGGATTTCTTATTTTATTCACTAATTGGTTTGAATTGTTTTATAGGACAAATCTAATCATCAAATTTGTTCCTAGCATTTGATTTTGATATGTTTGCCTAGAGATTATAAGATTGAATTAATGATTTTGATCTAGATCTCTAGAATCCCTTTTAGAGTCATTCACTAATTTGATGAATTGGTTTATATTTGGATCTAAACTATTTCCAGATCTATTTTTAAATTCCTCATGTTTTTTTAATTTTGTTCTGATATTTTTGTGGAGATTATATCAGGAAATGTTGTTCAACTTATGATTATTTTTCTAGCTGTTGATGAAAATTTTACAAGGAAGAAAGTGACATTTTATATTTTAGTCTATCCTTGCTTAGACAGTATCTAATGCAAAATTGAAATTCTTTTGAAAAATTGTTATTTTTTTTTCCTTCTTACCCTAGATGTGATGATGGTAAAACAAAAATTGGCAACTTATTTACAGTATCAATATGATAAAATGCTATGACAATTACTCTTTGCAACTTGGATTTATTTAGTTCACTTTTGAGAGATGTGTTACTCAATAGTTAAATGATTATATATTCTTTGCTCTAGTTTTTGAGAAATGATCAACCAAAGCTTGAGGGGCTTAAGGTATAATTTTACCTGGATAATTCACAAACTTATGAATGCAACTAAAGATATCAACTTGAATTTGTCCAAGTTTGATCTAAGTGATGAAGAAAATTTGAATAAGAGGCATATTGGGTGATTAATATGTAAGACTCTTGAAAATTTTTTAGTTTTTGCTTGTTATTGTAAAAAGATTCATTACAAGCATAAATCTTGGGCTCACTTTAATAAAACTTACATTAAAAATATTTTTAAAATTGGAGTTATATTGCAGTTTCATTACTAAATTTTTGGGTTATCTTTATTAAAAACTTCAATTTTGAACTAGAATTTGAGTAGGTTGAATAGATGATTAAGAGAGGAAAAGAACCCAATTAGAATGGCATGTGAAAAATAGTTTAAAAAATGTTTTTCTAAACTGGGTCATTACAGGATGACTCAAGTTGCAGACTCACCGAGAGGTTGAAAACAACCTCATTTGCATGTGGCCCATGCTTATGCAAGGCATGTGTGGATCACGTGCTGCCTTCCCAATAATTTTTTGTGATGGTTTTTTCATTGTTGGCCTTCACTATCTGATGCGGTATTTTAGGATTTTTTTGAAAATAAAAATTACTTAATTAACTTTTGAGATAATTTTTTGAATAATTAAATAATATTATTTTGGCACAAAAATTTTACCATATGATTCCTACAATTTTAGCTATAGTATGTAATTTTTGTAGAGTTATTTGATGATATTTGGATGTTGATTAATTTTGATCAACA
>JANHAO010016662.1:0-14278 GCA_026873985.1 Saraca asoca
ATTGGTGTTTTGTCATGGTTGCATAGTAAGGCTTGTAGGGGGTTTCCTGAAGGAAAGGGATTCCTGAAGGTGATCTTCTACGCCGGTCACAAGCCCGAGAATTGGGTTGTGACAGATAGGTAATGACGAAAAATAATGAACTGGATCCTGGATCTGTACTTTCTAAAATGATGAGTGGGATAAGGTTGGCATGGAGGGACAAGGCTGGGTTTGTGTAGGATAAGGTTGAATTGGAGTAATAAGGAGATTTATGATTTAATGTTAGGTAGTGTTTGACTTGTTTATATTGCCATATGAAATATTAAGATGTGACATCATGAGATTGGAATACATAATGAACTAAAAATAGTGATTTATAGCTATGAGAGTCCAACTTGGCATAATGCATTAGAAAGATTATGATGTGAACATCCCTATAGGTGAATCTCTGTTATTCAATATATGTTTATGAGAATTTGCATGAGAAATGGCTATCCGGTTGAGGTATGATTGTTTGTGTGTATATATATATTCTTCGTTGTTTGATGAGTTCATAGGTTTAGTACATTTTATTCACTAAGCCCTAAACTCATTTTTCTATGGATTATTTTTCAGATTCTCAAGACACTGTCACCAACTCTACCCTTACAAAGTAAGAATGGATAACAACCTAATGGAAATCACCACTAACACTTTTACCACCATAATCTTAGGCCCCTTATGATTTTATACTATCATCTTGAATTTGGCAGGATGCGAAGTTTTTCATAATATCAAGATCATTCTACTAGAACCACCCAATGTACTTTTAATGATGGCTCTCAAATGGTTTGACCCCTAAAGGTCTACCATCTGGATGAAAACAATTTTGCTGACCCTTTTTCAAAAACTTGTGAATAAAAGGGACATAAGGTTTAGTTAGGTTAATCTATGCTTTTGATATTATGGTAGGACACAAGTTAATTTAACTTTTTTGAATACTCTATTTGAGAAGTATATAGGATAGTTTTAGAAGTGGTTCTTAGGATTTAGGGGAAATAAAAGTTATTCGTTAGCATTTGTAAACTTTAGTACAACTCGACAATCCTAACATTGGCCTGTTAGGTGATGCAGTGTAAATTATATAATATATATATATATATTCTATGAGCATCTTTGTATTTCTGAAGTTACTACGTTCTAGGTAACTAATGAAATTTGAATAAATATCTCTAAGGAAATTATAAGATGACTGTAACAGAAATAAATAATAAAGACTGGTGAATATTTGTTAAAGGGATGATATTCACGGTGTTCATGACCAAGATTTTTGGGATGTGACACCACCTAATATGCTCTATAGCACAACCGGGCTCTGATAGCAATTGTCATGTCTCTAGCCGAAACTATGCAGCACATGCTTGCCAATCTTAGCTAACATATTAACCTTCTCATAAATTTGACCCACACTTACATAGATAAACAGGGCATTATAGATTTTATCATCCATACAACCAAAATCGTATAGCAGCATGTCCATAGGAAAATATAAGCATGTAGCCAAAGTATTTGCATACGTCAGGTCTCAAAGAGCACACCATATAATTAGCATCTAGTATACATCGAGAAGGGACTTTTTTAAGATAAAGGGAAGGACAATTTCATTTTATTGATATATATATATATATCTCATTACATAGTTTTAAATATGTAAGGGAATCTCTATGACACCACACTCTGATTCCTAGCCTGTGTCACAATGTTTACCCAAGTCACTAGGCACAACCCTTGATAAGCATTTTAAGCCAAAGCCCTAAGTAAACATACTTTTTTTGAGTTAACTTAAGGGCTTTTCTCCTAGCTCAAAAGGGTTTTAGTGTGCCATCTCATATGGATGCAAAGATAAAAATACAAATATCGCAAACATGTACTTTTTTACTCATATTGGACAAACAATTAATGCTAAAAAGACACAAATACCCCCAAAACGAGAAAAATACAAAAAAAATCATACACAAATGTATTTATTCCCAAATTTGTACCATAAAATCTTTTTTTTTCATGTTTAATTTTATTGTCAAGTTGCATCCAAAATCAAACATGTTTGTCAATCGAACTAGTTCACAAGACCAACTTGCAACCCCATGGGAGATAATATAGAACAAGTGAAAGTCTTCTTTAAAAAGTTTTTAATTTAATTTTTATTGACTCCATCAACAAATGAAAAATGGCATATAATTCTTACTAGAGTAAATCACATTTTCTACTCATGTGAAATTGGACAAATTAATCTTTACATAGACACTAACCAAGGACAAAATTGGATAAATTAATATTTCAAAGAAATAAAAGTAAGAAAAATTGAATTTCATAATAATGAAAAAGGAAATTTGCTCTTTTTACCATATTTATGTAATGTCTCAAGAATTAAAATAGGAAAATAGAGAATAAAATATATTTTCCATGGATTTCACAACTTCGTTAAGGCTGAAATAAAATTCTTCCTTGTTGCAGGAGGACCTCGTTGAGATTATTGCTAGGTCAATGGGCCCAAAACGTAAATTTCCCCATTTGCCTTATGTTATAAAAATCTCCTCAACTAGCTTTTGTTTTCTTACGTGTGCAACTTCCTAAACTTTTCTCTGTATCCTAGCATTCTTCTTCTGTCGCCGGCTTCTTCTTGGACCAACCTTTCTCTTGCAAGCTTCTTTTTCGTTCAACGCCATTACCGTCTAGTAGTGTTCGGTCAGTCAGTATCCTCCCTTTCCCTCCAATGCACGTCGTTGGCTGTGTTTCCTGAAGTCCCTTTACTCTATTTTCCACTATAGCTGCTGGCAACTTCGGTTCTCTATCTTCTAGTGTCTGGCCACCTTCTTTCTTTCTCTGATGCCTCACCTAGCTCACGATGGTAGCTAAGTGGCTCATTCCTTCCATGTTGTAACAATTCAGCTAGCAGCTTCCACGGGCTCACCAACGACAATCCGACCAGCGACAAGCTTCCCACCTTTACATTAGATGGTGGTGAGTAATCCTAGAACAAAAGATTTATTTTATAGTAACTTTGCAGCAAATTTTCAAGATGGGTTAGTTGAAACCCTCACTGTGCAAAACTGATGAAAGCTAAAATTTTCCTATTGTTTTGCATTGTCTTGCTTCAATGAAGCTTCTACTGAAGGATTTAGCACACCAACTCAACAAATTGGGAGTTTTAGCTGAAAAATCCAAGTAGGTGATTTTGGCCATTTGATTTTAAAAGTTCAATTGCTGTTGAAGTTTAATATTAATGTAAATGGTGTGTTTAGCTAGAGAATTTTAGATTTAAGCTCAAGTATTAATTTTAATATCAACTATATTCAACTAGGTTGAATAACTCCATTCTCCAAGTTAGCTAATTTAGCTTCTAAGGAGTGTCTAAGATGAGTGGATATCCTCTTCTCATAATAAATCTCATTTGTAATCATTTTCTTATTATATAGGGTATTAAAATTCCTTTAAAAAAATGAGATTTTATTATATATTAATGTGATTTTCAATAGTTTATTCAAATGTTGTATATGTTGTGAACATAAATTGCCATGATAAAATTATGCATTTTCCTCTTAATTTATGTTGATGAAATTAGTGATGTGATTTTTCTATGTGGTGAGTGCACATGAAAATGCATTAGTAGTTTTGCATGTGATTTAATAGATATTGCTTACTTGAATAAAGATTTTCATGTTATGTGAAATATTTTGAATATTGTTTAAGAAACTGGATCCATTGAAAAATTGGATAGTAACCTTCAAGTGCATTTAGGAATATATGAATTACCCGGGCATAACTGAATAAGGGAGGAAATGTAGGGATATGTATACATTATATAAATTACCCGGGCAAGAGTGCATAAGGGAAGAAATGTAGGGATATGTACCTGGTTACCTCTTGAAATTTTTCATTAGGAATCTAGTTGGATGTACTTTCCATAGTAGTATATTTTGATGTTGATTTTCATTTTGTTGAATGTCGCATTTTCAACTATTTATTATCTTAATGATTGAAGCTTCCAACTTATTGTCGGATATACATATTTTAGCGAGTAAGCTTATCTTGACGGCTATGTTTATTTTCAGATATAATTTATAAATGATGATTCAATTTTTATGGAATTATCTACTCACTAAATTTCTATGAAACTCACTCCATTCTTCTCCATATTTTTCAGAGCCTGAGGATACACCTACGACCTCTCCACCTGAACCTGGTTTTGAATCTGCTTATTGATTGAGTGGACCCTTCTGGCGAAGATTTAAGGTATAATACTAGTGTGAAATTTGACAGTTTGATTAGTAGTTGTACATATATGTTTTGTCTAAATTAAGCCCAATAAGCATAGTCTTGTATTGTCTGTGTTGCTGTGGACTTGATTTTGTCATATAGGTGTTATACAGGATGTGTAATCCTTTTGTTGTCATATAGGCCTTCGGCCCAAATATTAAAAAAATAGAGGAAATTCTGTCGGATTTCCCGTAGAAATTAACTTGTGTATATTTAATTATGCATTAATGTAAATATGCATCTTTGGTATGTCATCTTGCATAGTTAGGCTTGTAGAAGATTTCCTAATGGTAATCTTCTATGCTGGTCATGTGTCAAGAATTAGGGCGTGACAATTTACACTTCACTTCCTCACTAGTATTTTTAGGTAATGTTTTCTTACCTTTTTTTCCAAGTGGCTTTTTTTTTATAAAATATATTTGATCAAAATGTACTTTTTACTGTCTAAATTTCACTCATGCTTCACCCACTAACTTCCTCACTTTCACTGACTTTCAAAATAATCACAATGTCAAACATTTTGAAGAGTCATTCATTTTCCTAAAGAAAAAAAATCCTTAGTGGCCGAATGGAATACTGACTAGACTATAAAAGTTGCTAATTGGATTTAAAAGGAAAGTTAAAGTTATTTTACTCTTCATATTTAAAATTATATCTTCTTAGTTAAAGTAGGGCATAAAATTTCTCTCACTCTACTATATATTCTCAAAACTCATATGCAATTATGATCAAGAAAATTATTGATGATAAAGAAAGAAAGAAATTTCTCTAATTTTGCTTTGGTGGCAGCCAAGGAAAGAAATTTTCAGAAAGAATCCATAGGAAATGAGTTTTGAGAATAAATTTTTAATAGACTCTCAATCATGAAAACAAATTTCTAACTTTAATGGCTTGAAATTCTTTTCTCTTCTATCATTGGTAATTTTTCTTAATTATAGTTATAGATAAGTTTTGAGAATTTAAAACAAAAGGAGAGAAATTTTGAGTCTAATTTAACAAAGAAGATATAATTTTTAAATTTAAGAAGTAAAATAATTTTAACTCTCCTTTTAATCCAGCTAATAGTTTTCATAGTATAGTCAATATTCCAACTAGCCATGTAAGATTTTTTTTGTTAGGAAAATGGATAATTTTTCAAAATGTCTAATGTTAGATTTATTTTTATAGTTTATTGGTACAATTGATTTAAATAAAAGTTAACATGTGTTATTGAAACTTGAGTGAGAATTAAAAGATAAAAATATATTTTGATCAAAATATTTTATTTTTAAATATTTTAATTTTTATGATTTTTTACATGTAACAAATTAAAGAAAGAGAAACAACTAAAGATACAACAAGTTTGAGTACTATTACATAAATTATGTTTTGGCAGGGAGTATTATAATATTTATTTTTTTGTTATATATTTAAACAAAATATACTTTAAATTAATTTCAATTATTCTTTAACCTTAATGCTCCAATCTTATCAAATATTTACAAAACTAGATACCTTTGTTTTTAATACATTCTAGTAATCTATCTATCAAGATTTCTAATAATTTATTTGTGAGGTCAAATTAATATTTGTAATACACAAATTCAAGAGTTTATTTTCACTTTAGTGAGATGAATTGTCTTTTTTTTTTTTTATTGTATGCCTTCACCCCTAGGTATGTGTGCAATGGCAAGGTGATGATAAGTTTAGAGTAATACTTGAGACACATATCATCAATTTTCTGACAAAGATGTTTTTAATTTTTTCATATTTTTCAATACTTACACTTCAAATTTTAAGAAAAAATATGAAATATAAATGATAAAAAAAAAGAAAAAATCACCTAACAAATCTTGTATAAATTGAAAATAGGATTTACAATTTTCAAAATTTTAAACATATGGATGGTAATTATTGGATCAAGAGATTTTGGTTAGCTCTCTTGTTAAATTTTATTAAAATATAAAAGCCTCCATAAATTTAGTTCTATAAATTTATAATAGTATTGAATTTATTTTGATGAACATAATCTAAAATAAACTCATTTGAACTATGATCGTTTGATCATAGCAAAAAGTGGATTGAACGACCTAAGTCTGGACGACCAAACCACAATGTTACGGATAGCCCAACTCTCCACGAGATAGTGTAAGATTCAAGGTTATAGCTGAATGACCAAGAACTTCAAGATGGTAATTTGAGGTTGTAAACTTGACAGCCAAGCTTGCTATAAGAAGGTAATTTCTCAACAGCCTCAATGTCAATTAATATGCTCAAAGGCAATGAATAAATGACATGACTATATTATCAACCATTAGACGAAAATCTCACTGATGCCACCGATGGGTCAGGAACACATAGATTCTTTCTATTTATCCATAAGCATGCCAATTGGCATGATCAATGTTTATATAAATGCCTAGGTACCCTCTTTTTACAGATCATTTTCACTACTCATATTAAAGGTCTACTGCTGGAACTAATTTAGGTTCAAAGTATACTTGATAGGCCATTTCCATTGTATACGAATGATGTTATTCTTTGTCCAGATCACCTTTCTACCAGTCACCACCCTAAAAGTCAACCTGTTCTAATAAAAGAGTTTAATTTTGTGCCATCCATGGCTTTTCCAGCCACCTAAATATTATGACACTCTTGTTCCCGTTCTGCTTATGTTCCATCCTTGAAAGAGTGTCATCGCTATGAGAGAACTAGCAATAAGCGTTATTGAGATTAGATGGTAGAGGAGGTTCATAGAATTACTATCTAGTTTAAGTGTAATGCATTGGCTAAGCAAGTCTGCCAGTTGCAAGGAAAGTTGGAAATTCTCTATCACTTACAAGTCTAATTAGCTCTTTCTCCATCACCTTTCTTCATGTTAAGCCCTGTCCTCATTAAGGTCAACCCTGTCTTTGCCCCTTTCCCTCATCCTTAGCTCTCTTTACTTCACAACCCATCTATACCTTAAAATCACTAACGCACCAAACACCTGCCTAACTTGAGTAAACCCTGAACCCAACCATTCCCCCTAATGAATACCCTCATCAATCCAATACCAAACATCAACATTTCTAAGCATAAATTCTCCCTAGCCATAATTTGCATATCCAACCCCACAAATCGTTGCCATAGCTCCATCAAATACAGTTAATTTCTACCACCATTTGTAAAACCACATAGACCACATATGAACCATATGATCCATTAAACCCAACTATCAACCTTACCCAAAGCTCTAGACAACTTTCATCTTGCCATAAAGATAACCACCCATTCTCAGTGGTAGCAATGGTCGCTCTGCACCCAACCATTTCAAATCACTAACTCATATTGACCTTTATAATGGAATAAAGGACCTGTAAGAGCATTTAGAGGTTTTCTAGGTGTCTATGTTGTTATTTGGAACCTTGAACGCCATCATGTGTCATATCTTTTCCATTACTTCAAAGAAAGCTAGGTTACATTGGTTCATGGTGCTACTAAAGCAGTCGATCGATAGCTTTCAAGAGTTAGCTGAAGCATTTTTCACTCACTTTGTAACTAGCAAAGTACCCAAAAAGATATCAGTGGTCTTGGTAAATTTCCAGCAAAAATAACATGAAACATTGAAGGACTTACTTCAACACTTTAGCTCTGAAAATTAAAGACTTCAATAAAGGTGTCATACACTAGATTAGTTTCAGCCTTTCATTAGGACACTTCTCCCTGTCCTTCACAAAGTGGTCAGCCTTGTCCTTTTTAAAACTTCTAGCTTGATCAGAAAATTACATAAACATAGAGGAAGTAGAGCTTACTCAAAGGTAGGTCGAGTGGACTCAAACAGAAAGCATTTAGCCTCGGGATAAAAGGCATAAGCAAGCACCACCGTGTAGGTGGTATAATAATTATGAATTGTTGAATACACTAATCAACCACATTGTCCAAGATATACGAGTAACAAACTTGATGAAGTTTCCCCTCAAAAGTGAAGAAAGTTCCCCCTAGCAAATAAGTCAAAATTTTATAAGTTCCATCATGATTATGGACATCATACTGATGATTATGTGACCTTGAAAGATGAAATCAATGCATT
The DNA here is from genome assembly GCA_026873985.1 of Saraca asoca. Classification (NCBI taxonomy): domain Eukaryota; kingdom Viridiplantae; phylum Streptophyta; class Magnoliopsida; order Fabales; family Fabaceae; genus Saraca; species Saraca asoca. Next base: position 8,327 of record JANHAO010016662.1, read on the forward strand.
GATAAGAATGGGGAACCTCTTTATATACAAGAAGTTTTGAGGCAAGAATGATGACAAAGAAAAAGATGGTGCAAGAAAACAAGACTGCTCAACATGACCTATTTGAACAAAAGGAAAACAGGTGGAAAATGAGTCTCCTATCTTGGAAACTATTAAAACTATTATAAAAGGTTTCACTAGGAGAAGAACCTCCAAGGATGCTAGAAAAAGGCACCTTCAGTCTGTAATGGCCATAGAAGGAAAAAAAATGAAAGAACAGTACGAGCCTATCTTCTTCACGAAAAGGGATTTCGATGGTATTGATCAAGACCACAATAATCCACTGATAATCTCTACACTAGCCCATAACTTCATAGTGAAGAGGATGCTTATTGATCAAGGAAGTTATGCTAATATTTATATTTACATGTCACTGATGTTCTTAATATTTCAAGGAGCATGTACAAACCTTATACATGTATTCTGATTAATTTTATAGGAAGGCAGGTCCAAGTGGAATGGACAGTTACCTTAAGGATTATCTTAGGCACTCAGTTGATGACAAAAAATCTCAATGTAAAATCTTGGTGGTGGCTACCCTGAATAATATCTATAATGCAATTGTGGGTTAATTATCTCTATATCAAGTAAAGTCATATTCTCCACCTTGCACTTATTAATAAAATTCCCTATGAAAGAATGAATAGGAGAAGTTTAGGTCGATCAGTAAGTAGCCGATAGATGTTATATGGGCAACCTAGCATAGGGGAAAGAAATTATAAAGGGAATGAAATAAGTGGTCATCAACGCACCTAATAACAAGTATTAGATAATGGATTCAACTTTGCTAGATGTCAAGCAAGACAATCCATGCTAACCAAAACCAAGGTTGGATATGGAGAAAGTTTACATCTTTAGCAAAGGTGATGAATGAACAATAAAAATTAGAGCAAACCTCTTAGAGAATGATAAGGCTCAACTGATTTAGATGCTAAAGGATTACGTTGAAATTTTCACTTGGAAGCTCACAAGTATGGCAGGGATAGACCTAAGCATGGTTTGTCATAAGTTATTAATTGACCTTGGTACAAAGATTGTGTAACAAAAGAAAAGGAACTATGGCACTTAGCACTAGAAGGTGACAAAGGAAGAAACTGAAAAATTGCTAAATAAAGGTTTCATCAAAGAAGTTCCACACACAACTTAGCTAGCAAATGTGGTCCTTGTCAAAAAAGCCAAAGGAGGATGGAAAATATGTGTTGACTTCATGAATCTCAACAAAGTATGCCTAAAAGACTCATGCTCATAAGCAAATATTGACCAGTTGGTCAACAATGCTTCAAAATTTGAAATCTTTAAGTTTCGAAGATGCATTCATAGGGTATAATCAACTAAGGATGCACTTTGAGGACAAAAACAAGAGAAAGTTCATAACCAATCAAGGTGTATTTTGTTACAAGGTAATGTCATTCAGCCTCAAGAATGCAGGGACAACATACCAAGGAATGATGAATAAAGTCTTTTCAAGATAGATAGATAGGAACATGGAGATGTATGTGGATCACATGTTGATTAAGTCAAAAAGTGTAGAACAACATTGGGTAGACTTAGAAGAGATGTTTCATGTCTTGAAGAAATACCAAATGAGATTAAATCCAAATAAGTGTGTGTTCAAAATCGAGGCAAGAAAACTTTTGGGTTTCATGTTAACCGAATAGGGGACAAAGGCAAACCCCCTGAGTGTTAGGTGACCATCTACATAAGAAGCCCATTGACCATAAAGGAAGTCTAGGCATTGAATGGCAGAATCGCCACCCTCACATGCTATATGTCTAGGTTAACTAACAAATACACTCCTTTCTCTAAATTGTTTAATAATGTTAAAAACTTTGAATAGACTAATGAATATGAAAAAGCTTTCAAAGAGTTAAAAGAGTATATGGCCATGCTTTTCATATTTTCTTGACTATAGCCTAGTGAAATCTTATATCTATACTTGGCAACAGCTTTAGAGGCAGTAAGTTCAATTCTTATTCAAGAATTCGAGGGGGAATATAAACCAATTTATTTCATATTGGGCTTGAAAGGATGAACTAGAAGATTGAGAAATTGGTCGTTGCTTTATTAATGGCATCTACAAAATTGAAACCATACTTCCAGAGCCACTAAGTTATCATCCGATTAGATGCCCCAATTAGGCAGATGTTGCATAAGTCTGATCTTGCTAGCCAACTACTTGCACAGGTAGTAAAGTTTTCTAAGTATGGGCTCGTTTAAGAAGTAATAAAGGTAATAAAGGCACAAACGCTAGTGGATTTTGTAATCAAAATGGCAAAGATAGAGGAAACTAAACTAAAGGATCAGGAATGGACTTTGTATGCCGATGGCTCATCAAATGGAAAAGGCAGCAAGGCAAGCATAATCTTAGAAGAATATGGTGACCTAATACTAGAGTATTAAAGTTTGATTTCAAGACATTTAATAATCAGGCTGAGTACGAAGTATTAATAACAGGATTAGGGTTAGCGAATGAGGTAGGTGCCTAGTCTATAAAAATCATAAGCAATTCTAATTACCCAGGTGAAAGAAGATTATAAAATTAAAGAGCTTATACTGATCAAGTATGTTGGTATAGCAAGAAGCTTGTTGGAGGAAATCAAGCACGAGCTAACAAGAACCTAGAAGGTAGATAATGATCAGACAAATGCATTGGCTAAATTAGCAAGTGCAAAAGCAGTCGTAAACAATCGAAATGTAATATAAGAAACATTGCAAGTCCCTTGCATGGAGAAAGTAATGCGTGTAAAACAAGACGAATCTTGGATGACTCCATCCGATCTTAAAGGAAGGATGTTTGCTCGAAGACAAAAAAGAGGCTAGAAAAATAGAAAAAAGAATGACTTATGTTTTCTTAAAAGGAGGCCAATTGTACAAGAAGGCTTTTGCTCTTCTATCTTTAAAATGTTGACAATTGGATGGGGCTAATTATATCTTAAGCTAAATTTGTGAAGGGATTTATGGCAGCCACCTAGCCAGTACAAGTGTTACTTTAAAGGCTATTTGATTAGGATATTTCTGGCTTAGGATGAAGAAGGAAGCAATTGAGCTAGTATAAATATGCGAAAAGTGTCAAAAATTTGCCAAAGTCTAAAGATAACTAGCAGTAAACTAGGTGCTTATAATTTTCCCAGGGTCTTTCGACCAGTGAGGAATAGATATCCTTAAACCATTCATAGTTGCTCCGTGTGAGTTAAAGTATGTGGTGGTGATGGTTAATTACTTTAGGAAGTGGGTAAAGGCAAAACCCCCAGAACTATAACTTCAAATAACATGCAAAACATTGTTTAGAAATTTATCATCTGTAGGTAAAACCTCCTTATAACACTATTTTAGCACGTAAAGTCCATTGACATATCTTTACAGGTATGGTTTCCCCACAATGATCATATTCGATAATGGAAAATAATTTGCTAGTGACAGCTTTAAAAACTTTTGTTAAAGGTATATTTGCAACTTAACATTATTATTAAATAAACAAACATCTCACTTTTTTTCAACTAAAGGTTAGGAATTAAGCAAAATTCATGTCTATCGAGTACCCCTAAACTAATGGGCAAACAGAGCTAGCAAACAAAATTATTTGCAAAAGGCTGAAAAAAGGTTGGATGATGCCAAAAAAAAATGTGTGGGTTACCAAGCATTTTATAATCTTATAGAACCACTACACACACTACTATGAAGGAAACCCCATTCATGTTTGTCTATGAGAGTGAAGCCATGCCCATGGTTGAATTAGGACAGTACTTTGATCGAAAAAAGCATTATGAACAAGAAAAGAACAAGAAAAAAAGAATAAAAAGGCTAGACATGCTACTAAAATTAAGGGAAATTGCTTACCTCTATAATAAGCAATATAAAAGCAAGATAGCCAAGGTCGCTAGGGCCAAGAAAAAGGTGTTAGCCTTATTGGCATAGATTCTTCAATTTTGATGTTAAAAAATAATTTTAATTAATGTCACAATCTAACTATATGCTTTAAGTGTTTATTCATTTTGCATATGCAAGTTGATCAATTGACATTTAAAATATCAAGAGATCCAACACTAATCTTAGTTTTTATTGATTTTTCTAGGATCTTTTGTAAGTGTATTCTAATCAAATTTGATCCAAATAATTTCCTAGAATGATTTAATTGAGGTAGAAATAAATCAAGTGAAATGAGCTTAAACAAATATTTTTAAACTATGTTTTGAAATGATCTTTCACAAGTGTAAGTTTTATAAAAACTATTTTTGACTGTGTGAATTAATTTACGAATTGATTCATGCTGAAGATCTTGTGAAAATATACTTGAATTGATTCATGAAGAAAAGTTTTGAAAATTTGTTTTACTGAAGGTTTGAAATTTTTCCTAAATCGATTAGGCAATCGATTCATTACCTGATCACATAATACTATGATTTGTTTCATGCATCAATTTAGTCATGAACTTCTTCATGATATTTATGAGTAAATCGATTCATTAGTTAGTAACTACTACAAATTGATTCACGAATTAATTTAAGATAAAAAAGTTAATTATTTTTCAAAAGTCGATTATCATACTCTATAAATAGTCTTCACCTTATTTCAATAGAACACAATTTTTAGTTTCTCATAATTTCAAAATGCAAAAACAGAGAGAAAAACTTGAGCTTCAACCAATTCACTTCTACATCTTCAAATTACATTTGATTAAATGTCTTGGATCAAATTTGTGTAGATTTCATAGCTAGATAATTAAGACATTTATCTCAATTGTGGAGCCCGATTAATTCCTGTGATTATAATAAAAGTGATCATCTGATTGAGGATTGACCCAGTGGATTAGACTTCATCTACGATTTCAAGTGAAGTTGAACCACTTTAAAAATCCTTGTGTCTTGATTATTCTTTATAATTCTGCACACTTTTATCTTTTTTGCATAATCATATTTTGCTGCATTGGTTTAACATTTCTGCTACAATACTGCAAATTATATTCTACTATAATACTGGTTCACTGTAATTCTATTTTGTTAAACTGTTTCTACTGAAATTGTTAAACAGTTTCTGTTGCACTTTCATGTAATCTATTTTAATTGCTTAATTGATTCTTAATATAATATCATATCTAATTAGTATCCTCAATTCAATCCTAATTATTCAATTAAGTTTTTGATTATCCAATTAGCTTCCAAATACAATTTTCTTGAAAGAATTTCGCTTTACAAATCAAAAAGAATCTAATTTATTTCAAAAGAGTATAAATTTTGCTTTTGTAAAACAAGGCAAGATCTCTATTTTTGGGACCAACAAAAGGAATTTGTATAAGATACACTAGTCCTCCGACGGGCAAAAGGATTGCTAAAGGCATAGGCTGAAAGAAAATTAGTGGCATCATTATAGGCTAAGAAATAATTTGTTAGACAGTGCGTACCATCTTGAAACTATCGAAGCAAAGGACCCTCTGGTGTGCTTAAAATGCAACACACCTCAAAGTATCATGTACAAATTTTAAATCCAATTAATCGGTGAAACATGTAAATAAAAGTTGAAATGAGAAATTAAAACAAGGAATCTTCACCATCCATTTTGAAGTAAATGTTACACTATTTAAATCTGAGCAATTCCCTCAATACTATTTGAACCCAAGCAATCCCTCAGTACTATCTAAACCTAAATAGTTCCCTTGATACTATCTTAACGTAAGCAGTCCCCTTCGTATTATCTAAACTTGAGCAGTTCCATTGATATTATTTAAATATAAGCAATCCCCTCAATACTATCTAAACCCAAGTAGTTCCCTTGGTATTATCTAAACTTGAGCAGTTTTCTCGATACTATTTAAACTCGAGCAGTCTCTTCAGTACTATCTAAACCTAAGCAATCCCCTTGATATTATCTAAACTCAAGTAGTCCCCTCGATATTATCTAAACTCAAACAATTCTCTT
>JANHAO010016663.1:0-14324 GCA_026873985.1 Saraca asoca
TTATTCTCTATATGATGTTAGCTGGATATTTTCTCACACTTTGTCTTTCTCTTGGCTGCAGAAGGGGGAGAACATGAGCTTATCCTAGAGTTCTAAAGAGTGAGATTTTGGAATTTCCTGCTGAATAAAGCAATTTGGCCATTTTCTTCTAGTCTTCTTTCTGCAATTATGGCACGTGGGTATTTATGATTTGTAATGTATTTGTAAAAAATTTTAAAAAAACTGTCGTTAAATGTATTGTAAACCGCCGTTAAAAATAATTTTAAAAAAAAAAATTTAAAAAAACCGCCACTAAATGCATCATAAACTGCCGCTAAAAATAATTTAAAAGAAAAAAAAGTCAAAAAACTGCCGCTAACTACACAATAAAACCGCCGTTAAAAACAAATATTTTTTCATTTTTTAGAAAACCGCCGCTAAATGCACTAAAAATCGTTTCTGAAATAACCGCCGCTAAATAAATTGAAAACTGTCGTTAAAATAACCGCTGCTGAATACATTGAAAATCGTCGTTAAAATAACCGCCGCTAAATACGCTATAAACTGTCGCTAAACAACCCATTTCCTGCGGTTATAAAAATCGCTGCTAAATACAAAAAAAACCGCCGCTAATACTTCCCGATGCACGAATCTGTAGTGGTTTTGAAAACCGTCGCGAAGGTTATTAGCGGCGGTTAAAACCGCCGCTAAATACATAAAAAAATCGCCGTTAAATGCAAATTTTTTTGTAGTGTTAATGCAGAGCTTCCTTCATGCAATGCCAAGAAGAAGATACATGATAAAATACATAAAGGGATAGTTTCCAAATTGGTGTGTCTTCTCGAAATTCTGGGAAGAAGGCACCACATGCTCATTGGAGTAGGCAGCATAAACCCTTTCCTAGGCAACATCCAGAAGCAAATTAAATATCCTCAAAATTTTTGGCTTTTTACCATTTAGCACTTAAAAAAAATTTTGCCTAGGCAACATCCAGAAGGCACCACATGCTCATTGGAGTAGGCAGCATAAACACTTCTGTTGCGTAATATTTTCTTGTTATTTCTCAGTCATAACAAGTTGTTAAATATAAATATCCAATTACCAAGAACAAAGCCACTGAGAGTGAATTTTAAAGCTAGAGGCAAAAATATAGACATTGAGACAAACTGCAAAAGCAACATGAAGTCAAAAACTTCAAACAATTACCACTCAAAATAATGCCAAATAAATGTAAACTTTAAAATGAAAAACAAAACAGCTATAATCCAGACATCTGCACAATAACTTACCTTTGTGAAAACTCGTAGTAATAATGGCCATGTTTGCAATAAAAGAACAAAATCAGAAGGAAAAAATTAACACTAAAAAAATTGGCATTCAAACTATATACTAACAGAAATGCATTAAAAAAAGAAAAGAGAAAGAAATTTCTATCATTATCCTCGACTTGAACTAACAAAACAACTGGGGAAGGAGAATGACCGGAGAAAGGAGAGGAGAGGTGTGACTGGGCTGGTTGAAGAAGAAGGAACGCCAGAAGAAGATGACTGGTGACGGTCGAAGGCAATCAGACACCAAAAGCACCATTGAACTTGACCTGAACTTCAACGCTGTGAAGAAGATCGGCACCAGAGAAGGAAAGAAGCACGTCATGTGATGGCCAAAACTTGCCAGAGCTCACCAAAGGAGAAGAGGCCGAAGGACAAGGAGAAGTTAAATAGAGGAGGGAGAGAGGAAGAAGAGAGAGAAAGGAGCCAAAAACTTCTAGAAAAATTGAGGGAAAGAGGTGTCAGGGAAAATTTTATACAATTGGAATTTTTTTAAGGTGTTACAAATTGTGATTGAATAAATTTGATGGCTAAAGAATCTAGATGTAATAAGGCCACTGAAATATTTGGTCATAAAAAATTTCTCTAACTAATAGAAAATTTTCGCAGTTGGCCGAATAGTGACCAAAATTTTTGCCACTGAAAAATTTGGTCGCTAATTCAGTGGCTTAATACGTAAAATTATAATTTTTTTTTCTTTGCCAATTAGTCACAAAATTGTCTTAGTTCAATCGTTGTTAGCGATTGAAAAAATTCAGTCACCATTTTCGATCGCTAAATTACCTTTTTTTTTGTAGTGTTTGTATCTTTTCAGCATTGATCGTTTGTCCAGTATAAGTAGGAAAGTATGTGGTTGTGATCCTTGTATTTTTACCTATGTATTCAAATAAGATGGCACGTTAGAACCCTTAGGAGCTAGGTAAAAAATCCTTATATTAACTAAGAAAAAATATGACTACTTTTTGTCGATAGGGATTTTGCTTATATTGCTCTTTAAGGAGGTGAGTTGGTGACCAGTGGGGTGCTATGATTTGTGCCAGGAATTGAGAGTGGAGCTTAGAGATACTCCCTTTACATACTCAAAACTATGTAATAAGGCATATATTAATAAAATGGAGTTGTCTCGCTCCCTATTTTTAAAAGTCCCTTCCTGATATGCATTAGAGGCTTTTTTGGTGGCACATTCTTTGAGACTTGGTATGTGCTAATACTTTGACTAAATGCTCATGTTAGTTTGATTACTTGTTGTGCATAGGATTTTGGTTCTATGGGTGATAAAATCCTTAATGCCTTGAATATTTATCTAAGTATGGCTCAAATTTATAGGAAGGCTGACATGTTGACTAAGAATGGAGACGTGCACCACACGGTTTCGGCTAGAGAGCTGCCGACCCATGATAGAATGGTATCAGAGCTTGGTTGCTAGAGAGTAGATTGGGTGGTCATGATTGGAGTAGAATCAACTTGTCGAAAGCATATGGAGCTTGTGAGTCAAGCAAACACTCGTAGAAAATAGCTAAGAAGTGCTGCTAAGAACTTGACTGAGAGGGTGCAAGAGGTTGGAGCAACTCAAGAGCTAGTGTGTGAGACATTGCATTCAAGGGAACGTTAATGGTGCATCAAGTGCAAGTGTGTGTAGAAGTTAGTAGACTTGCTGTACAACATGGGATATTAATTATGTGCTTATTCATAGTAAGCATTCAAGGAAATGCAAAACCACTTAAGAGGGTGAGTGAATTGACAGCCTATCTAGTGGCAGGAGCCCACAAGAGAAGCCTTGGTTTTAGCAGAGGATTTGGCCATGCCTAAAAGGATAAGTTAACAATCAGTGGAGTCAGAGGGTGAAGCTTTAGTTGTGTAAGAGTGCATGGCCACACCATAACCAAAGGGTTGAAACATCTAGAGCGATATGAGAACTGACAAAGCATAACCACAATAGATAGTAGACATATCCTAAAGGATGACAGATCTTTGGAGAAGTGTTGGGGGGACAAATCTTGCTAGAGGAGTCCAAAACAATGTCAGAGGGCAAGGATTTTACTTAAAGGAGTAAACCTATGGGGGAATGAGATGATCTAGGAGGGATCTAATGTGCACAATTTGTGGATGTAATAGCAAGCTACAACACTAATCCATAAGATTTGAGTCAAAATGCTAGGTAATTAGCACATCATAGTCGAATGACAAGTGGCAATGATACCTAAGTAGTGAGCTAAAGCTATATAGTCGCTTAATGGAGTTGTGGTAATGACCTCGAGGTGTAGCAGACAAGCACTACATAGCTGCAAGATAGACTTTGTGACAATGAATGACCATGAGATTCACAATTGCTAATGCATAGGCAAAGTGAAACTTGAGCTCGAGTGGAAGATGCCCAATACTCAATGCCCATCAAAGCTGTTGATTTAGGGGAAGCCATCATGAGGATACGCTCGAAGGAGGAGTTCTTCAGAGGGGAAATGTTGCTTGAGAAAGGCCAAGAAGGCACTAATCATCGAAAAAGTTGCTAGGAAGGCAATGATATTGGTGAGTGACTATAAGGGTCACAGTAGATGAGCCAGTATCATCTTCGAAGAGATAGTACTTAAGTGTACAAACCTAGAAGGGGTCATGAGGATCATGATGCTAGGTTGCATGAACTCTGAATAGATTGTGATGGTTGAATGATACCACAAAAGTGTCAATTTAGAGAGGGTCAGAGGATCCAATCGAGTGTGAAACTTGCATAGTGGAAGTATGGTGGATTGATCGAACCTAACATGAATACACTTGTAAGGAAGGGAACTTGCGAGTAGGCCATGTTTTGTGAGCAAGGTATGGGACCTACGTTTGAACAAAATGTGAGACTTGCATCTCTCACATCAGTGGTGTGGGACATTGGATATGAGGCTATCTATCAATAGAGATCCAAAATACCAAGTTGGTGCACAAGCTATGGTGGTAGAACTCACTTATACTAGAGAGGTAGCAAGCCAAATCGAGAGCTATAAAGGTAGTGAATCGAATCAAGGGGAAAATATATTGCAAGCTATAGAGGTAGTGAGGTGAGCACAAGTTATAGAGGTAACAACCCCAATGTTGCAAAGGTAGTGGGACAAGTGAAGTTGCAGAGGCGATAAAATCGAAGGAGAATTGTAGAAATAGTGACATGTGAGTTTGTGTTGAGACAATGAAGTTGAGTTTTTAGAGGTAGAATGCCAAGTCTACAGAGGTCAAATACATCGTCTATAGAGGTAGCCAAAACTCTCATGTTTCAAAGGAAGCTCATTTGAGTTTGTAGAGGCAAAATTGTCAATGACACTAAAGTTGTGGAGGTAACTACCCAAAGTTATGGAGGGAAAGCAAATGTATAATGGTGCAAGTTCAAGGAGACTGAACTAAAAGGAAGTCTAGAGAGGAGCTGGGGAGTAGCAGAGTGACAACAATCTTAAAAGCTATGTTAGGTTGAGGGTGACATTCATCAAAGCCTCTTGAATGAAGTTAGCTCAAAGAGGCAAGTAGAGTAGTCTAGGAAGTAGTTCGAGTGGAGTAGGCTGAACACCTACATGAAGATTCGTTATTGAGAAGCCAGTGTTCGAAAGGAGAAACCTTCATGGAAGTTGTCTCAGATTGAGGTGTCAATGAGGGCATTGACATTTGAAGTGGGGGAGAATGTCACAAATTAGATGTTGTGAACCAAATCCAATAAGTAGTGTGCTCAGATTCAGACAAAACTTAGCACCAAAATCAAGCACAAAGAGTAGATCATGTGGTGTGAATTTGGGAGCAAATGCTCTTACAGATTATTTTTCGGTATTTTTCCTATTTTATGGGTATTTATATCTTTTTAGCATCAATCATTTATCTAGTACGAGTAGGAAAGTACATAGTTGTGATTCTTCCATTTTTATCTTCGTGTTTATATGAGATGGTCCATTAGAACCCTTAGGAGCTAGGCAAAAAGTCTTTATGCAATTGGGGAAAAGTATGTCTACTCTTATGAATAGGTATTTTGCTTAGAATGCTCTTTAAGGGGGCAAGTTGGTGACCAGTGGGGTACTGTGACTCAGGCTAGGGATCAAATGTGAAGCTTAAAGATACTCCCCCTACACACTTAAAACTATGTAATGAGGCATAGATTAAAAAAATGGAGTTGTCCCACTCCCTATTTTTAAAAGTTCCTTCTTCATATGTACTAAAAGCTTCTTGTGTTGCACATTCTTTGAGGCTCAATATGCACTAATGCTTTGACTAAAATATCATGTTGGCTTGTGGACATGTTACACATTGGATTTTGGTTGTATAGGCGATGAAATCCTCAATGCCCCAAATATCTATCTAACTATGACTCAGATTTGTAGGAAAGCTAGCATGTTGACCAAGAGTGGTGATATGCATCACACGGTTTCGGCTAGAGAGCTGCTAGCCCATGACATCTATCATGCTTTAACTCAAATTGATCGGTTTAGTTTACATATTTTATGTAACTTGACCATATTTGACCAGTACACACCCTTAACCATAAATGATTTATCAAGAAATAATAATTATTTAATGTTACAAGATTTATTTTTAAAAAATAAAAATTTAGGAGCAAAATTATGTAGAGTTTTTGTTTGTAAACTTCAAACAACATCTATTAATCATGAAACTTAATTATCACCATTATAATTAGAGGATAACTTGATTTATATAAAAATTTTATATTAAATAAGTTGTCATTGCCAAAAGTGGTGGTAGTAGAAATAATCATTTCTTATATTTATTAAATTAAGGAGGTACTTGGTTTAACAAGTTGAAATTGGAAAAAAAATAAAATTAAATAAAGAAAAGTAAGGGTAACATTGTTATTATTTTTGTTTGGTCTAGTCAGGGAATGGAATCACATTGTTTAGTATTTAATTTCTTATTATTTGGTTGGATGATGATCAATAGTGATATATTGTAGTCAATAGTGGTATGTGATGGTCAATAATGATAGATGGTAGTGAACAATGATGAACTTCGATAGGCGGTGGTGGGTGGTAGACAACAATGGTATGTGATGATGGGCTTAGTCAGCAGTAGTAGGTAGTGGTGGGTGATGGTTAACTATAATAAGTGGTGGTCGATGCTAATCAATAGTGAAAAGTAATGATGGGTTATGGCCAATGATTGTAAATGGTGATAGGCGGTGGTTAGTGATTGTAAGCAATGATAAGTAGTGGTCAATAATAATAAATAATAAATTTTGATGGACAGTGGTCAATGATAGTAGTAATATTGGAGAACAGTCGTCAATAGTGGTTGACAATGGCTAACGATGGAAAGTGGTAGTAGGATGAGGTGACACAAGTTTCACAAGGTGAGAGGAAGAAAGAAAGAGAGGAGTGCTTTTTGTTTTGAAAGGGTAACATTTTCCAGAAATCTTACACAGAAAAAGGATTTTAAGTAAGGAGAGTTCATTACAATTAAGTAATATTAACAAATTTCATTACATGTAAACCAAACAGTAGGTAAATAGTTTTTTTTTATTCAATTACCAACCTTTAAAATTTTCTAACTAAACACCCACCAAGTTAATTTGCTAGCATTCATAATAGTGCCGTCACAATTGATATTACTTTTGGTGGTTTTTTTTTTCCTTCAATGTCTTCACTTGTTTTCACAAAAAATTACGTTAATTCCATTATGTGGTGTAAATAAATAAATAATTTTTATTTGAATATCTGACAATAGTTTATTACAATGAAAAATTAAAAAAATATAAATGTCTAGCTGGATGTTAGAAGTTTCAATTTTTATTGTATTTTTTTATGAATTTATTATTTATTATGACATTGTTTTATTGATACTTGCTCTCCCAACTTTTTCTTTCTTTCTTTCTGATTTCTTGATCTTTTCCTCTAACAACATATAGCAAACACATGGCGATGTGTGTAATAATTTGTGCGTATATACAAGGATATTTCAGAACTACTTACATAAATCTCATTATATCTAAATCTTGAAAATGTAGATGTATGAAAATTTATATTTAACACAAATATTTACACAAAGAATACAAATAAAGGTGAAACTTTTCTATTGGATAGGATTAGTCCAGTGGACGATGACCAGCTAAGAGGTAATTTGCACAAAAAAATAATGTCAATCGTACATGACAAAAATAATTCATTGAGTATACTTTGACAATCAAGTTGACTCCAAAAATAAAGTTGTTGTACTAGTAATGAAGACAGTCCTTTAGGCAAAGTTCCTGAAGGTTTATATAGTCGTTGATCACTCCATTCATCATGCTTCGAGACGAATGAGGGGTGTCCACATTTTATGGCATATTGATGATGTGAGCAAGATTCTCATCTTACTATTGATGATGTAGCCATGTCATGGCTTTGCTTGTCCTCATGTTGATATTTTTGTGTAGCTTGTCTTGTGACGAATTAGGCTTGGCCCATGTTACTCTGAGCTGGTCACTCAAACACAACCTAGCCTTGGCAATCTTGCTTTTCACGAACTTCAGTTATTCAACCACTCTATAAAGCTGGTCAATCAGTCATAAACTAGGAACTTATTTTGGATTGTGTCATTTGCGCCTTTCATCCCCTTTAGCACCAATTGGATGAGGGGGCTTTTTGTTATCTCATGTTAGTTATGGATTAATGGCTACATGTGCAAATTATTATTCACTTATTCTTGAGGTAGAGTCATCTTATCACTTTGCAAATCAAGATTTGGAGTGTCCATCTCCTTTGCTAACAGTTGTTGGATCAATTTGTGGCTCCTTTAAATAGCATTCCAAATTTACAGAGATCACTTGTGCCTTCTCTATGTCTTCTTAAATAGTTTGCATTATGAGATTCTGACAATTTCTTTGTAGCTCTAGTGACTTTTTGGCCTTCTTAACTGAGTATGAAGTTATGCTTTGCTTTATCTTTACTTTTTAACTTTATGTGAAGAAAATGTGCGCATATTTCTTCCTCATTTTGCTATTTTTCCTTGATTACATTTCTGGGATTTTGGGATTTCTTTCCTAATCTTTTTGTCTTTGGAATTGGAATAGTTCTATATCACTCTTCCTCTTTCTTCTTTCACTCTGTATCCTTTCGTCTTCAACACTCTTCCCTTTTATTGTCACTTAAGCAAATAATTTCTCTTTGACCTGCTTGTCATTAGGCTTGACACTTTGTTTTTGTTATTTTGAATGTGGGGTTTTAATTTCCTTTGTTTCTTATCCATAAGGTTGAGTGACCTTATTGATTTATCATCTAACTCTGATTTGTCCAACTCTAGTGACTATTCATTTAAGAATATCCCATTTTGCTTTGCTTTTCCCTTTCTGAATAATTATGGCTCGATGATCTTATGATGAATGTGGAGTCAAAAGGGCTTTCCTCATTGATGTTGTCCTAGACGACCCAAAGTTGATTCATCTGGATGTGAAGATGATCTCTCATTTCATCGAGTGGTGAGTCCTAGGCATTATAAAAGAATTGGAAAGGATTCATTTAATGGATATATCCATTGAACAATTGGAAAGAATTGTAGTCCTAGGCATTAGATGAATGTTCTTATAGTTATGATACTTTGTCTTTGATTATGTTTTATGGGGGCATCATAGATTGATTGCACATTTCCCCTTTATTCATCACCTTTCAACAAGATGTTATTCAAAAGCACAACGTTTGCCCTTCCCAACTCAACGAAATGCTTAGGCATTCCTCATCTGCTTTAAAGTGATCTATCTCTAGATACGCTGAGACCCTCAAGTAGACACTTCCTCTTTTTCTTCACATATCACATATTCCCATCAAAAGCTTTGTAGGTTAGATCCACATCACTTAGTGGCCAAATCAGATAATCTTTGAGAACATGCTAAATTTCATTTTATCATGGAAGAATTCGTTCTTGAAAGTGTATGTGATGGAAGGGTTTCATCATTTTCTTTTGTTCATGATAGGAAATGCCACTACCCCATGAAGTGGATGATACTATCTTTGTTAAGCAAAAAATTGCCCTTTCAAGGACTACTCATTTGACAAACAAGATCTAATACTTTGCCTCTTGGCTTTGGGTCCTTTTGGTTCATAATCCATTCTTCATACACCTTCTTTTGCTTGTGTTACCACTTTTGATCTATTTCTTTCTGCTGACTTTATGTTTGCCTTATTACAGACTTTTGGCTTTACAAAGATGCTTCAAACATCGATCGATAAAGGATGGAACCACAAAAACTTGAAGAGTTCCCTATCTGAGCCCTAATCCAAATAAAACCAATAGTGGTCCCACTTGTACTAATTGAAGCTAGCCCTAATGTTGGCTCAAAAGCTACAAGTGGGTGTACCTCCCCAAGCCATGCTAAAAGCTCTATGGTTTAAAGTAAGACTTTTTCATCTCACAAGTGGCCTGACAATTTCAGCAACTCCTGCAAGGACAAAACTTCTAGCTCTACCTTTGACATGTTTGCCCATCCACCAAGAAAGTCAAAGTAGGGTCTTGGGTCCAAGTTGTTAGCTTGGTCAGCTATACTGTCTTTTGCTTTGATGTTGAAAAACAATTTTAAGCAAAATCATATTAGGTTTATAAGCTTATTGTTTGTTGAGTGTTTGTAAGTACAAAGTTGATCAAAGCTTGCTAAAAAGATCCACATTAATTCTAAGTTCTTTCTTTGATTTCATAAGAGCTTTTGTAATTAAAATCTTTTTCAAATTGCTCAATCATATTTTCAAAAACCTTTCATTGAGGTGGAATAAATCAGTTGAAATGAGTTTTAAATCAAAAGTTTTTGAACAAATTTTTTTACATGTTCTTTCACAACTCAAACTATTATAAAAACTATTTTTCACTGTGTCAATCGATTCATATTGAAAAACTTGTGAAATGCACTTGAATCGATTTACCAATGAATTCATAAAGAAAACTTTTCTTATTGAAGGTTTGGAACTTTTTTGAATCGATTCTCCAATTGATTCAATAATATTTTCAAAACATTATTAATCGATTCATCAATCAATTCAGTGATAGATTTTCACATGATCTGAATCGATTCATATAGTTTGTTACAAGTTGTTTTAACCACTATGAATGGATTCAAGAATTGAAAATCAGTTATTTTTTTCTCAACTATCAATAGATCAAACCTCATTTTGTTTTCATAACACAATGCAACAAATATAGATAAATTGAGAGAGCTTACACTTGATATTCACTAACTCACCTGATTTGAATAATTTAATCAATTATTGAGCAATCTAAAGGACATTTCAGCTTAAGTAATTGAGATTTACATCTTAATTTTACTGTATTATATTTCTAAACTCTGTCTTGGTTATTTTCTTAGATTTTTAGGGCTAGGAATTTGGATACAAAGAAGAGATTGATCTTCCCTTTGCATGCTTCAAGAATTGTGAGCTTGATTACAATTGGTAGGAGGTGCATTGAATTCTAATAATTCTTCTTAGTTGTGAGGTTGATCATAGTTAGGTTAGATATAGGATTTTTGTATCATAGGTCTGTAAGAGTCTTGTAAATTTCTTGCTGTAAAATTGATGTGCAGAAACCTGATTTAAATGCTATGTTAGTAATTGAACAAATCATTTGGTTGAGGATTGATCTTGTGGAGTGGACTTGAATTGCAATTTCAATTCAAACTAAACCACTTTAAAAATTTGGGTCTTAATTCTTTTCATTACTATCTTTATACTTCTGCATAATTTTTATTTCTGCACAAATATTGCAATCTAGTTTTTCTACAAATTCAATCAGTAAGCAATATAATTGTTAAGCACATAATTTTATACAAGAAAATCTTCTACTTTGTATTTACTTGAAAATTAAAGTTAACAATTGCATTTCAATTGACTTAGTTGTTAAATTAATTTAGATTAATAAAGAGTATAAAATTCCCCCAAAGGCGTAAGGTTAAGATCTTAGTTCTTATAGTTATTTTCTGGGACAACACAAGTTATGTCCAATTAAACCTTTAGAGGGAGTATAGTTCTCTTAGGATACCATAGACAACCTATGGTAGAAATCTTGGATGATGTTGGCTTTCTTTGAGGCCAACTATTACCCGTGGCTAATGTGGTGCACAATGAGGCTTTCTTACTAATCCAATCCTCTATGACACAAATCATCTGCTTGATGGCTTTAGTACTATTAATGATTTCCCACCTTGCTCACATTGACAAATAACATTCAAAAGCTGAATTAAAGGCTTTGGAATCTTCAAGAAAAGAACTTGAAGCCAAAGCTATGGACCTTATTGAGCTTGACATAAGTACCCAGGATTTAATTGGCCATGTTTATAAGCTGGTAAAGGAGAAGGAGGTGGTAGTTTTTGTGACAAATCAATCTATTGAGCTACTTCTTCAGTAGAACCAAGAATTAGTAGTTGAGTGGAAAAGTCACGGCAAAGACATATAGGCCTTTAAGGTTTAGGAGAAGGAACTTCAGGTAGACATCATTAAGGCTGAGCACCTTTACTACCTAATGTGCTAGTCTAGTTTTGATGAGGTTGTGAAGCTAATCAAACATTTCAATGTTGACCTTCTGCTTGACTTGCCCAAGATAGAAAAGGGAGATGTCTTTGGAGGTGACTTTAAAGAAACATGGTTTAGCCTAAACAACTGCTCTTCCCTTGTTTTTTTTTTGGTGTACAAATTTTTATTATAATTAAATGCTTTTATTTAATCAACATATTTCCTTTTGCTTTTTGTTATTTAAGACCTTTAATGGGTTATCTATTTCTTCTTTATTTTTCCAATTCTAGACTTATAATGAGTCATTTCTTCATATATTTAGATAGAGAGAAAGTCTTAGTGTCGACAAACAATCTTGGTCAGCCCCTAGGAGAGGAAGGAGGCATTTTTTCAAGTGGAATAGGTCATCTTGCTATGACCAAATGCACCATAAACTACAAGGCTTGGCTAGACATACTAGCCTCAATTAAAGGCAATATCTTCAACAGATTGGTGATGGTATGTAATAAAACTATCTTGGCACTTAAAATTCATATTTCATTCTGATAATAATGGCTTTTTTTGTCACAGTCATATTTTCAATTTGAAAATGATCAAATGGCCAAGTAGCTCGCTAATCAATGGATTGGAAAGTAGTGGAAGGATTTCAAAGGAACTTTGTACAAGAAATATTATGATCCCAACTTGACATTGGAGCAAAATATTGAACAAGATTGCCCCACAGTTGTTTTAAGTGAGCAATGGAGAGGTTTGGTCCTCATTTAGGATAAACAAAAACACAAGGTTAGTAGTTTATTTAATTATAGTATGTGCAAGTGATTGAATTTAACTATGCCTGTACCAATGGTTGAATGATTAATTGAGTTTCTTTATGTAGAAAATGTGCAGGCAAAATACATAGAATAGAAACAAATAGACCATTCCACACACTACAGGGTCAAAATCATTTATGTGAAAAAAGAATGAAATGGTAGCATAGCCTTCTAATTTAAGTGAATACAATTAAGATTTACTTATGAAATAAATCTTTTTTGCTTGTTTAAATGACAGGAGAGAGACAAGGTTTTGTTAGACGGGTAGAGTTGTGGGACGCTGTCCATAGGAGAAATAATGGCTCGTACGTGAATGATGAGGCAAGAAACATAGGGATGAGGGTTTGTTGAAAACTTTATTACTTTCAAAATAGTAATCAGTTGATATTGATAGCTATATTTTGCTTTTTACTTAGGGAAAATTGCAAGAAGCCTTAAGCCAAATAGACCAAACACAACTGCCAATAATCTCTGAAGATGATGCTTTTGGGCAAGTGTTTGGGAAGGAGCACCCAGATCGTGTCTGAGGACTAGGCATAGGTATTTGTCCTATTAGTGTCTTTGGGAGTAGTTCTGAAAGAGGAGGTAGCTACAATTCTTTGGGCTCCAATAATGTGAACTAAGAAATTAATAAGCTTAAATCAGAGTTAAATCAAAGTAAGGAGTGAATGGATAAAACACAGGTGTAGGTGGAAGCCATTATGGGCTACATTAAGTCCATGGGCGGGTGCATTCCACCCCATTTATTGAATTAACCATCTACTGACCAACAGGTATTTTATGTAAAACTTAGTCAAATTTGTTATTCTAACTATGTTTGCTGTGTGAAAGTTGTTTGTTTTTTGCCAAATATTTGTTTGCTGCCAAATATGAAATTTTGTTGATGTAGATATGCAAACATTCCTTTATATCGATGCCTTGCATTCTGGTGTAATCTGCATCAGTTTGGAAATGAGCTTTAAGTTTTGGTATTTGTCCTATTTGCCACATTCATCTTTAACTAGATGCTCATAAAGCTGTCTTTGTATCTTTGTTTTTTCTGCCTAATTGGACCAATTTCTTGTTAGTTGAATATAGGTGCCCTAGAGTCAATTTGATTGGTCTTTATTGCATCTATGACTAAGTGGTTTGTGGATTTGGATGATAAAGGTTGAATATTTATCTTATATTGCATATTATGTTCATATCTATGACTCATCCATAATTAAGATGAAGCCCATGGGATGTCTTTTACATAAAAGGTTATGCCTTGACCAAGTCAAATGTGACTCTATTCATGAGGAATTATAAAGGCTTAGGTTAGGTATTTCTGGAAGTGTAGTTAGGCATTGCCTAATCAAGATAGGATTCATTTCCACGCTTCAGAGTTGATATCCAATGGCCACACAACAAATTAGTTTGACTGCTGAAATCCATACGCATGGTTGAATAAGAGACTCAAATGGGATTTGAGTGCTCACAAGACTCAGATTGGATCTAAATGCTTGAATTCATCTAAGTCAAATAATTCACGAGGTTGAGAAACTTTGCTTGGTTATAGAGGTTGACTTTTATCCATGCCTCTGACCAATCCAGATATGGGTAATAAAAGTATTGTATCATGCACGTAATGTGTAACACGTAATGTGTTGCACATATACAGGCCATTCACATACAGGCTCACCACCTTGAAGACTCTTAACGTGAATTGGGTAGCTATAATGACTTGCTAGAGTCCGCTTATAGCTTAAAGTCCAATTTGATTAGTTTAGAGAAACTAATATGCC
>JANHAO010016664.1:0-14279 GCA_026873985.1 Saraca asoca
ATAATAAAAATTCCTGTGGGATAAAATTTATTATATTAAGTACAATTAATTACAATAAATATCCTTAGATATATGTGATTCCAAATAAATTTATATATAATTTTGAACAATTAGAGGTGCTGTGGCTAAATTTTAACTATTCATAATTATATGAATCTCTTGACATTTGAATAGTTTTATGCAAATAGTTCAATAAAATTGCAGATAAAGGCATTATGAACTATATTACAATAATTTATAAAAAATTGTACATAAATAATCAAAATATGTAATTTATCTAAATTAATTATAATATTCATAATGAACAAAATTCATAAATATTAATGAAATCCTTCATAAAAATAAAACTAATGAACAATTTTTCCAAAAAAAAATGCCTAAAATAAAATTCTAGAAAAATGATTTTTTTAATTTTTTTTAGACTAGCCGTAAACGACATGTCGTTTTAGGTCTGGTTTGAACGGCACCATTGAAACCTTAAATGGTAGCCCAGACCTCGCTATAAATGACATGTTGTTTTGCTTAAACACAAATGACTTGTTGTATGCGTCGTCCTCTACCTCCGTTCAGGTTGAGCCAACCTGGAACAGACCCAATGCAACTTGACCTGGTTTATTTCCAGCGATTCCAATGTCCAAATTTTTGATTTTAATCATAGAATTATTGGAAATCCATAGCCTTAATGATTTCTTAACTTAAAACTCAAGAAAAAAAATGAGATTTTACGTAGGTCCAGAATTTGCAAAAACAGGGCAATTTTTGAAAAAATTTTCCAGCAACCTTTACATCAAAGCAGAGGTACTTTAGGCTCTAATACCACATGTAAGGATTTTATAAATACTTAAGGATAAAAAACAAAAGCTGTAACAGAAGCTGGATTGAACTTATTATCTCCAGCCATTGATATTTTGGTTGTTGCCTCTTCCTCTATCTTGCACTGTGTTCAGGAGCTTTCCAATGCCTTTGAGTCTCTCAGGATGATGGAATACCTTTTGTATGGATAGTTGATAGCATCCAGGACCCTAAACACCCTTATTTATATAATTATTCAGCCTATCACCCAAGGTTTCAAATTCTTTAGCTGTTAGGATTTAACTAAATTAACCACAAATCCATATCTTAATAGTATTGCTATATTGGCCAGATAATAAGGAGATAAAGTCTTGCCATTTTATTTTTCCTAAATATAAGGAAGGTTGCTGCACCGATAATCCTTATCCAAACTACAAAGCTTTATCTTACACTGGGGAGATGCTATGTGCTACTGTATTAGCTTTCACATGGGTGGAACCTTATGGAAAGTGCACTGTTGCATTTGCTCTCACATGGTCATCTTCAAAAGTGAAGTTTTTGAAAGGCAGCACATTCCACAGATAATCTATTTTATGTCAGAACATTTTAGGCCATTAATATTTATCGTTTAGACAACTATGTCAAAATTTCAAAATTAAAAGAATAGTTGTGTATGCATATACAATCTGTATCAGAATCCAATAGTACCCTTCTGATTTCAATGAGCACCAGATATCAGTCAATGAGAAGATGGCAAGACTCACTTGTATCAAATGAGTAATAGATACTTTGAATGCAACAAAATGGTAAATAGTCAGTCAAAAGGTAAAATATTTTTAAAATAACTGCATTCATTGGAGTAAAAATTTCAGACCTTAGCCAAAAAAAATGAAAAGAAAACAGGTATGCTACTATAATAACTTAGCTAATATGCCGTATACATTATGTCAAAAACAACCAACAAGGCCTCATCAAAAAATTCCTTCTAAGCTAAATTTAAATACAGAAATGTTGCTTATTAAACTTTCAACTATACACAATTTATCTCATAATTTTATAAATTTTATGATTCAAAAAACAAAAATAAGTTGAGTTTGGAAGGAAGCATAACTAAAACTACTCATTATTAGAAAGACATTCATTATTAAAAAGTATAATTAGCACCAGGAATTACAAAGAAAGAAATTAATAAAAAAAGCAATTATTAAATAAGTTGTACAATAACAATAAATAGTAACAACAATGAACTCAGAGCAGCGCTTGAGCATTATTCTTTAAATATTTATGGTATGGACACACACTTTCAACACTGGTTTGAAATAGATTAATTTAATAATATTGGTTGACAAGAAAAATAAAATACCTTAAGTTTTTCACTGCAAGTCGCAAGACCATGAAGAAGATCTTATGACAATTTATTCTTTGTCTTGTCCTCTTCTCACCTCATTATGGCTCTTCAGAGCAAAAAAAATTTGTTTCAGGGCGATGAAGAATTTGGAGACTTAGGGTTCCTGCGAAGAGAAAATAGAAGTCCAGGAAGAATATCTTGTGACAATTTATCCTTTGTCTTGTCCTCCTCTTTGGCTCACTATGGCTCTTTAGAGTAAAAAAATTTGTTTTAAGGTGATGAAGAATTTAGGGGCTTATGGTTCTTGTGAAGAGAAAATAGAAGATTAGATATTTTAGTATTCACCACATCCTTAGCGGTGGTTCTGAGACAATGCCTATAAACATTGTAATTAGTAGTGGTTTTGTTAAAACCGCCTCTAACATTTGCTTTTCCAAGAAGTCGAACCCAGGACATTTGGCTTAGCCGTGCCTTTAGCGATGGTTTATAAGAACCATTGTCAATAAATCACTACTAAATAAAAGTAATTAGTGACAGTTCATCAAAATCGCCACTAAATACAAGTTCTTAGCACAACCGTTAGGAAATTACAAGTATTTAGCGATAATTGTGTACAACCGTTGAGAACTAACCGCCGTTAAAATCTGTTTTTAAACCTAGTACATTTAGCACATTCTTAATCATCGTCCTTGAACCGTCACTAAGAATCATTTATGTAGTAGTGGTTGCTCAAATCCCATCACTAGTGACTCACAAGAAAAACATCTAAATCATGAAAAGATTGATACTTTGTCCCATTGCCGTGCTACACATATTTATACCACTAAATAAAAATTCTTTCAAACAATTTATATGTCCAACAATTGAAGTTACTTGACTTGCTCAGGCATAGGTAAGTTGGCAAGCATGAAGCTTTTCTCCAACCATTTTTTTAAATTGAATTTAATTCATTTCATCAGAAATTATTTCAATTTATTTTTACATTAATAAATTCTAATGTTTGCAAAAAAAATGTTAAAAATATTATTTTAATTAGTTCTTGTGTTTGAAACAATTAAAAAATATATGAAGTTTAATTATAAGGTAAGTTTTGATGGATTTCATTGTATAAAAAATATAAAATAAAATTAAAATTATTAATAAATAAATTTTAGTAAAATTTTAGATGAATTTAAAAGGTTTTATAATGATATAAATATAATTGAAATAATTTATAAATAAATTAAATAAAATATGAAACAAAATTTTGTTTTAATAAGTTCCAAAAGAACTTGAAGCATGTGGCAATATAAGACAACATTCGTACACACATGCACACGCATTTTGTCAGTTAAAATAGTAAGGACGTTTACTACTCTCCCCAATATTATGGATCAATTCCGATGAGAGCACATGTTGCAAATACATAGGCAAAACACATTAAGGATGCATTTTTAGGACAAATTTGTGTTTGTCCCTTGAGAACCAATGAGAGACCGATCAATCTTCCAATGACAGAAAAAAAAAAAGAGAGAAAACATGTGGCTTTCCCAAGTACGTCCTTACAAGCGCAACATTTACCTCACAAAAGAGGCTGTCTTGTCGAAGGAAACAACATATATGACATTGTCTATTGTATTGTTACTATGATATGCTTCCACCTTGTTTTGGTGGAAGATATTTTTTAATAAAAAATTTTCTTTATATATATAAATAAAAATTATTTACATATTTTATGATAAATACAATAATATATAATGTTATAGAAATTGAGAAAAATAATTTCTCTTTTAAAATAATAAATATTATTTTTCATCATATTTTTTATATGTAATATTAAATAAATAAAATATTTTTTATTATCTTAATATTTTATAATTATAAATATAAATAAGTGAATTTAATTTTTTTAAAAAAATTTCTATCAAAATAAATAAATAGAGTCTTGGATGTAAGAAAATGATTCTTTCATGACATCTTTATCTTTAATTTCTTTCTTTGTTTTATAACGAATTACAATTCAAGATGTTATCTATATTTTAACAAAGTGACTTCCCATTCTTGCCAAAAAAACAAAAGATAAAGAATCCAGAGGACTTCCCATCCTATCGAAAAATATTTTCTAACAAAACAAACATAATTCACAAAATCCATTATGTTTCAAGAAAATTAAACATTTTCATCTTTTTGCAACTAAGAGACTAGATAATAGAACTTTTTATTCTCAATTTCTCTTTATTCACAATTAAGCACATGGTTGTGATCATTAATTTTTATGTCCGTGTTGATGAATTATGGTATATTAAAACCCTTTTGAGTTAGGAAAAAAATCCTTATGTCAACTTAGAAAAAGTATGTCTATTTATGCCATTAGGGCTTTGGCATATAATGCTCTTTAGAGGGAGTATCTGGTGATCCAAAATGAGCATTGAGGTATTAGTCTATGGGATCGAGTGTGTGGCTTTGTGTGTCCCCTACACACTTGAGAGTCTATAATGAGGCTTTTATATGAATGAAAGAAATAGTCCCTTTTCAATTAAAATATTGTCCCACAAACTTTATTCACTTTTGACTGCATTCATCCTCATTTATTTGAATTGCATGAACACATCATGTTTGCCAATATGAATGAATTAGTCGCCTTTATATGTGAATTGGTTGCTTATGTTCTATATGTTTGCTACTTATGTTTGCTTCGATGTGACATAAATTGTGGGTGATGCCTATTATTTTGGAAACTGAGATGGTAAATGACTGATTGATTGAATCATTCTTAGATATTAAATGAGTAAGTGCCAAGTGATGAGACTAAGCATTGCATACCTCGGCAATCAAGCTACTAGTCCATGATAGTCTGGTATAAGAGTGTGTTTGAAATCATGCTTCTTTATTTTCTACTACACTTTGTTAGTACGTCATTATGTCTAAGAAAATTATGGTCCTTGAATGTCGTGATATGATTGACATTACAATCGGGAAACTCAAAGGAGTTACTGAAGTTATAAGAAATTTTGAAAGCAAAGAGATCTTTGAACTTGTTTGAAGGGCTAAAAATTAAGAATCTTTTGAGCACCAAGTTTGGAATCTCAAAGCTAATATGGGAGTCGAAGGCATGGGGACTAGTGATGCTCCACAAATTAGTGAATGGCTTGTTGCTATTGAGAATACTCAAAAGGATTTAGGGGATGCTATGAAAAACCTTACTAATGAGGTGATCAGTAAAGGTACTAATGATGGCCATTGTGAATGGTTTGTAAGAGGGTGGTATTTTAAAGCGAATGAGAAAGGTGAAAATCCATGTACCATGGCTAAATGCAGGGGAGAAATATGTGTAAAACCTTAAGAATTTTGTGTTTGATATGGACCAATATTTCTAAGGAGCTGGCATAACTTCTAAGAAAGCTTAGCTAAACTGAGCTACTATGTTCCTCACAAATAATGCTAAGGTCTAGTATAGGACTACGTACTAAGAGATTCAGGGGGGAAGGTGTAGTATTAATACTTAGGATAAGCTTAAGCAAGAATTGAAGGTGCACTTTTATCCCAAGAATGTTGACTATCTAGCTTGGTAAAAGCTGAGAGAGCTGAGATGATAGGATCAGTTCAGTACTATATGAAGAAGTTCATGACTATCATGCTGGATATAAGGGACATAATTCAAAAGGATAAGTTATTTTGTTTCATTGATGGTTTATCACAAGAAATTGCTATGAAATTCCAAAGGAGAAGAGTTCAAAGCCTCATGGAAGCAATGATTGCAACTAAGTGCTTGTTTGACCATGACATTAGCTTTCTTAGCTTGAAGTCTCACAGAAGGGGCTCAAATACTACTAGTGTTAGCCAGTTAGGCAAGGATGGAAAATCCAAGAGTGGAGGAGGAGGCAATAGGGTGTCTTTCCACTTGCAAGTTTTAGCATCATCTTGGACATCCAATAACAATGGGAAGTCCAAGAGCAAAGCCTATTTCTTAAGCAATAGTCCATATAAAATGGCAGAGTGTGGCTACCCTGAATGTTTTACAAGCCCAACTTCAAGAAGAGATATAAGGAGGTGACAAGAGTGGTAATGAAGGTTCTGATGGGGAGGATACATCTTGTGCTAGGATTGGTGCAATCCAATTCTTAGAGGCCTAAGAGTAGTGATATAACGACAAAGCATGGTAGATTTCATCCTTACTGGGGTCTATCATGTAAAAAGCTATGTAGGTTCAAGGGTACCAACCCATGTAGTAGTAATAAAGGTAGTGAATGAGGTATATTATGAAATATGTGTGGAGTAGGTAAATCCTTTTAAAGGAAGAGACTATGGAGGAGATGAAGGGCATAGTGTGTGTTAGAGGAGCAATTATCTAACATATACATTTTATTTTATCTTATTGTGATATTCTTGCATGTAAAGACATTCACTTAGTTGTGGGGATCAACTCGTAGCATTGACTTAAGTTCATGTCACTTTAAGAGTGCTCAGGTTTAATCATAAGAAGAGCTTGTGACAATGACCTTGGAGAGCATAGACATGTGCAAGCTAGAATAAGAGTGATGGATTACTCTTTGTTCAACCCTATCGACCATGTTAGTGGGATACTATCAAGGTGTCATGTTCGAGTGATCATGGAGACATTAGTCAGGTGTCATGTTCATGTTTGAGGAGTAATGTTGTTTGGGTACCAGAGTACATAGCAAAGTATGATGGATTGTTAAAACCATTCAATTACACTTATAAGCAACGTATGCAAATAAGCCATATTTTGTTAGCAAGTAATAAGCCTTGTACCCAAACAATGCATGGGACTAGTATTTCTCACATTGGTGGAATGAAACATTAGATGTGGGGCATATCATTGGCAGATGCACCCAAAATGCCTAGCTTATGCTGAGTTACAAAGATAATTATCTTGAAAGTAATATAAATAACTTGTTTTTCATCATCATCAACAAGTTAAGAAGGCAAGCAAAAGAAAGCCTAAGAAGAGCTGAAGTAGAGCATATTAAAGACTTTTAAGGAGTAGTGTCATATTGAAGTGTTAAAGTCATGAAGTATAAAAAGGCAAGCAGAGAGGAAGTTAAGGGAGGAATTTAGGGGAAAAAGACTAAAGATTCTTTTAAAGTTACATTAGATTAAGTCATCAAAGAAGATGTCAACATTTTCAAGTAGGGGAGAATGTTACAAATTGGGATTTGTGACCAAACTTGGCAAGCAAATTTGCTCAGATTCAAACAAAATTTGGCATAAAAATCAAGTATAAAGAGAAGATCATGTGGCATGAATTTGAGAGAAAAATCTCATTTTGAGGATGTTAATATAATTTTGACCAAGGTAACTTGTGTAGTACAAGGAGATAGGCATATAGTTGTGATCTTTAGATTTTTATCTTTATGTTGATGTATTATGGTGCATTAGAACCCTTCTAAGTTAGGCAAAAAGCCTTTATGTTAATGTAAAAAAAGTCTGTCTACTTGTGCCATTAGGGTTTTAGCTTAGAGTGCTCTTTGGGGGGGAATGTTCAGTGACTTGAGGTGGGCATCAAGACACTAGTCTAGGGGATTGAGTATGTGACTTGATGCCTCTACTACACACTTGGGAGTCTGTAATGAGGCTTTTATATGAATGAAAGAAATAACTCCTCTTCAATTAAAATATTGTCCTACAAAATTTATCCTTTTTTGGCCGTGTTCATCAATATTTGTTCAGATTGCATGAACACATCATGTTTACCAATATTAATGACTTGGTTTCCTTTACATGAGAATTAGTTGCTTATGTGCTATATATTTGCTACTTATAGTTATTTCAATGTGATAAAAATTGTGAGTATTGCCTATTATTTTTGAAACTAAATTGGTGTGTGACCAATTGGTTGGCTCATTCTTAGTTACTAAGTGAGTAAGTGCAAAGTGATGAGACTAAGTGTTGCATGTTTTGACAATCAAGCTATCAAACTGTCACACTTAGGTACACTTGTTACCTTCTAGGACAAATGAGAGAACACTCCTATTCCTAATCTTTGTTTTCAATGTTTTTAGGATATAAAAGTTTATTTCTAAAAATGATACAATAGCCTTATAAGATTTAATGTAATTCCCCTTTATTTGAATTTTCAAGTGTGAAGTCCTAAATGTAAATTATGTACAATAAAGAAGGATTAAGCATATAACTGTGAATTATTTGTAGATGGCCTTTGTTTATTTTTAGAACTAAAAACTTCTATAGCCTATTATGTTTAAATTCTTACTATTTTCCTATATTCATGGCAATTTGTTAACACATCTTCTTTGTTACACTCTTCATTCATCTTGCATTCATGATTCAATTATGGATTGATATCACTAAAAAGTCATTATAGCCACTACTTCACATTGGAAACATGGAAAAAGGTGATATTCCAGTTAGATGCATGACAAGGTTTGATAGTCAATTAAAAGTAATGCAAGATTTAGGAATTGTCTAGCTAGGGAAGAGGGATTGTATTGATCATGGAAAAGTTTTCCTATTACCTGAAATCAAGAAGGTTGGCTTCGAATAGAATGACTTGTAAGTATTTGCACAAGTTTAGCTCAATATAGAGAAGAAAGATGAATTCCAAGCTAAATATGGAAATCTGACATATCTCTTATTTGTTCCAATTGATACACATATGTTGAAAGCCATGTTACATTTTTAGGATCCATCTCATCATTGGATGACTAAGATAGAATTCATAAATAGAATTTCAAAGGCAGTATAATAATCAAACAGAATTTGAATTTTAAAAAGGAAAATTCAGTTGGAAAATATTCAATCTAAGAGAGATTCATGCATTCAATTCTTAGATTGGTCTTGAACACCAAATATATTAGCCCTTCTTTGATTACTTAGCTAAGAATTAATTTAAGCCTAACACCCAAATTAAATCTTATTGCTAATTGACTTGAGCTAAACACCCCAATCAATAACATTAAGAATAGGAAGAGGCTAAAGTTGGATAACAATCATACACTAACACATAATCATTTAATCCATCATACATTTCCTTTCAATGTTGAGCAACTATACACCAGCGCAAAATCATAACACCTAATTGCTACTTCATTAAGCTATTATAACAATTACAAATTATGAAGTTTAAGTTAGTAGATAATGATAATAGACAATTAACTAATAGGCTCTATAAGGTAATCCTCTTGTGTAATTAAACTAGAGAAACAATATGTAACCAAATTGGGAATAAATCAACAATATAAATCTGGTCTCACAATCACAATTGAATTAAAGTAGAATTTCCCTTGATTTGAAAGAAGAGTTTAGCCACTTATTATACAATAATTAAAAATATAAATAAAAGAAAGGAAAAAACTTGAAAGAAGCCAGTGTTCTTGCTCTAGGAGAGCTCTTCTCTTTTTACAAAGTTAGAGAATCTCTAAGTGTTTCAACTAGGTTTTTCTATTAGCTTTCTTCTTTTCTACTTGGGCTACTAAATTTTGTTAGATAAGGGCACAGTTGGACTTTAGTATTTTCATGAGAGTTATAGGTTTACTTTTTTAGCAATCCAATGGCCTAGAGCTTACTCAAAATGGAGGTCTCTAACCTAACTTATGAGTCAAAATCCAAAATAGGCTTTGTAGTATAGACTAACTTGTAATAGATTTTGCCTTTCAGCTTCACAGCCTTATAACTCCATCAAAACGACACAGTTTCACCTTTAGTCTTGCATAAAAGTTGTAGATCTAGATCTTATCTATTCAATGGGCTTAGGTTTACACCATTTGAAAGACTAGAGCTTCAAATATTATAAAAATTGCATAACTAGTTTAGGATCAGGTAGGTTAGCACTCTGCTTCAATTTTTGGGCTAATTTTAACCTACTAAACATTTGATTTGGGCTTGAGACTCTCCATAAAAATTGTAGGAATTTCTCTTAGCTTTACAATGATATAAGAATCAACCTAATCAAACTCTAGAATTGCAAATACAACTAAAATTCTAAAATTGCATCAAATTATCGAATTAATCCATATTAGTACCAAATCTGACCAAATCATGAAACTAATCATAGGTACTCTAATTTAAACATAATCATGACAAAAAACTAAATGCAAAAAAGTTATAAAATATGTAAATATTGTACTCATCAAATTCCCTACACTTAGCTCTTGCATGTCCTTGACTAAGGCATAAAACTTGACTTAAAACAAAGCCCAAACACGAATTCTTCAATGATGATAAGATTGCAAAGCCCTAAGGAAAAAGATAATAAAAACTCTTAAGAGACCTATCACATCATGAAGCAACACTCTTGACAACTCAAAACTCAAAATCAATTAGCATAGTGATTTCATTCAACAGGAAGCAAACCAAATTGGTAGGCTCTCATAAATAAGCTCTTCAACTTTCTTTGTGTTAATGGGAAGTGTCTCACTCAAATTCACTACATGAAAATATACTACCATAAACTTGTTGATCATCTAACCTCTACTACTCAAATCAAATGTACAATGCAAATCAAAAGAACTTTGCAAGGGTTGTAATGAGGTCAAGGGAAAGGTGAGGAATGATATGGATGTGAGAGTGCAAAACCAAAGAGACTAATAGAACATTATGGCATAGATTCAAACAAACAAATAAAGCAATTAAAATGAAAATCTAATATCACAAATTTCAACATTAATCAACTTCTCTTTTTCCTCTTTGCCTTTTTCCTTTTTTCTCTTTTTCACTCACTTTTTCCATCCATTTTTCTTTTTGCTTTCCTTTTTATTTTCTTTTGAGCTCTTTCTTTTTAAACTTTTTCTTTTCATCTGTTTATTATTTTTCTTTTTTCTTGACCATTATAATGATCACATTTGCCTCTTTACTAAACAAGTAGCATATTCCTACACTTGTTCAAAGACACATCCTGCTAATGAATCAAATGCTCTGCTAATCCCTAAGATTGTGTAAAGACATTAAAGGCTTGGGCCTGTTAATGGGTTACACAACAAGAAAAAGGGATCAATTAGGCTTAAAGGAACTCATTAATGGTAAATTGCAAGGTTGGTTAATAGGGTAGAAGTGGCTCAATCAAAGATTGTAATCATATTTATGCATGCATGTGCTAATATAATATCAAAAAGACTCAAAGCAAGTTATAGAGAAAGAAATCCATGGAAGAATATCACACACAAGAAAGAAAAAGAAACTGATATAGTTGTTTAGTTCATAAGTTTAAAACCTCATAAGCTAAATATTTTCCAAAGTCAATCTAACAACATTCCAAAATCTATCACTAAACTAATTGATGATCCTAGTAAAGAAATTAAGATTGCAGAAATAAACGAATTTTTCCCTTTTCTTGTTAGAGAATTATATACACCAGTATGAAAAATTAATTGTTCTTTTGATAAGATATGTAGAAAATTGCCAGTAAATGTGATGGTGATAGAGTTTTCAAAATTAACAATAAGAACAGTAAAGATGTAAATAGTAGAAGAAAATTGAAGACACAGTTTTTAAAGTGGTTCAACTTGAATTAAAACTGCAATTCCAGTCTACTCCACTTGATCTTTCTCAATCGAAACACCTCTTGAATTAAACACAAAAACTATTAGGATTAACAGGCTCCTAAAATGCTAGTCTTTACAATAATCACAGAAGAAATTAACAGGTTTTCTTGCTAATCTAGAAGAATTCACACAGGCTCTTCTAAACCTATGCAGATTTCTAACACCTAGAAATCACAAATAAATGAAATAGAATAAGAGAAGGATGGAAATTACAATACTAGAGTTTGAGATGAATATCTCAAACAAACTATAATAACCTTAGGTAATCTTTAATCTAATCAGCTTGAAGAATTCTCAAAAGAAGTGATGAAGTAGAGAGAAAATTGTATTAAGCTCTTTCTTAGATGTTTTCATATTGAAATTGTAAAGGAAAATTGTGTGAAAACGTTTATATAGGGAAGGCAGTTAGGCTTTAATAACTGTTGTAACCATTTGTAACAGAATAACTAAATTTCAGTTGTCGCATTAAAGTAGCATCGATCACAGTTTATTATTCACTAACTCATTAATGTGTAATCGAAGTAAATTCTGTTGTTAACAACTTTCACATTGATTACCTCATTGAAGTGGCCATATTTCCTAACTTTCAATAAAAATTGTTTTCTTCATGCATTGGTGTGACTTCGATTGCCATATGAACTTTTTCATATGTTCTTCAATGCATCGATGTCACATCGATTCAAGGTGTAAAACACTATTTTATAAAGAGTTGTTTTCTTCAAACAATTTCTCTACTTCATTGTTTAATTAAAAACATTTGGATCAAATATTATCTGAGCTTATTTACAAAAGATCCTATGAAAAAAAAAATCCTAAAAACTAATCTTGGATCTCTTGAATCTTTAATCAACTATCAACTATCTTTTGAACCTACAAAACAACAAGTCAAACAACACTAAAATATATTGTTAGATAAAATTACTTTTTAACATTAAAACTAAGGAAAATATGTAGCTTAGAATAATCTAGGCTAACAATCTCCCCCTTTTTGATGTTGGCAAACAATTTTAGATGAGGTTCAAAATAAAAAAAAAAATTTAAGGGAGGAAATCATCTAAAATAAAGCTGTATGCTTTTTCTCTCCCTTTTGAAACATAAAAAAAAGAAATGGGAAGCAAGAAAAGAAAATTGAAAAATCATTGCTCCCCCTCAATATGTGAAGAAATTGTTTCTGCATCGATTATGTAATTGATTTATGTAGTTGAAATGGTTATACAGAAAGATTGAAAATTTTGTTGCACCGATGTATAAGTCGATAAGGGTGCCAAAATTTTGAAAGAAAAATTGATGTAACAACCAATGTATATGAATCAAAAAGTAATACATCGATGCTGAATTCAATGTAATGTGCATGTGTAAACTTGTTTCTTAATCTCTGAATTCATAAACCTGCAAAACAAACTTAAGAAACTCCGATGCTTAAGTTAGATTTTGCATTAAAAAAACAAGCATAACAGATTTAATAAGAATGTAGAAATCAAATAAGAATAACAATGAACAGTTTAGAGTCTTGTTTTAATTTTGTTCTATTTCTTAAGGGTTTAGCATCCCTATTTCTTTTCTAATGAAAACAAATCTTATCTTTTCTAAAGGTTTGGTAAATATGTCTGCTAACTGAAAGTTTATCTGAACAAAGTCTATTGAAATATCTCCTTTTTGAACATGGTCTCTCAAAAAGTGATGTCTAATTTGAATGTGCTTAGTTCTAGAATGTGTTACTGGATTTTTAGTTATATTAATTGCACTTGTGTTGTCACAAAGTACTGGAATTTTTTGAAACTTTAATCTATAATCTGAAAGTTATTGTTTCATCCATAAAATCTAAGTACAACAACTTCTAGCTGCAATATATTCAGCTTTAGCAGTAGATAATGTAACACAATTTTGCTTTTTGTAGGACCATGAAACTAATGAATGTCCAATGAATTGACGAGCACCACTAGTGCTTTTCGAATCTATTTTACTTCCAACATAATCTGCATAAGAATATCCTAATAAACTATAACTATCTGACTTAGGATACTAGAGTCCTAAATTTTTAGTTCCTATTAGGTATTTGAAAATTCTTTTAAGTGCAGATAGGTGTGATTCTTTCGAATTAGTCTGATATCTAGCACATACACATACACTAAGTATAATATTAGGTCTACTAGCAATTAAGTATAACAGACTACTAATCATTCCTCTAAATAAGATAGGATCTACATTTTTACCATCTGGATCATTGTCTAGTTTCAAAGAAGGACTCATAGGAGTTCTTATAGGTTTGCATTTATCAAACTAAAACTTCTTTAATAACTCAGTAGTATATTTAGTTTGATATAAAATGTACCTTTGATAGTTTGTTTAATTTGAAGTCTAAGGAAAAATGTCAGTTCACCCATCACTGAAATTTCAAATTCATTTTCCATCAGTTTTGAAAACTTTTTACACAGATTTTCATCAATTGAGCAAAATATAATATCATCCACATAAATTTGTACAAGCAGAATATCTTTGCATTTTTCTAAAATGAACAAAGTGGTATCCACATTTCCTCTTTTAAATCTTTTTTTTTAATTAAGAACTTACTAAGCCTATCATACCAAGCTCTAGGGGCCTGTTTTAAACCATAAAGTGCCTTTTGAAGTTTATAAACATGA
>JANHAO010016665.1:0-14277 GCA_026873985.1 Saraca asoca
ATATAAAAATACATGAACCAATTAAAGCATATCCCATAATACAAATCAGTATAGAAATGTATAGTTTCATCATGGCAAATCATTTCCAAACACTAACAACATGTAAATATGCTTTCAAAATCACCTTGAAATATATATGAAAATCTCATCATACAAGAGGAATAATATTATTATTTCATACGATAGAATTTATATTTACACATGGGATTGTTAAGTAAGAGGGATTGTCCACTCACCTTGGACTCTGAACTGTCCACTGTAAGAAAATCCACTATGACCTCACAGCTGAAGTACCAACACTCTCAACATTTTTCTGAAGAAGTTTCTGAAGTAATTTAACAACAAAATACCAATTTTTAGGAATTTCACACATAAGGGTTTTTACACAATTAACTTGAAATCTTAATACACGATTACTATGAAATAAATCTTTTATTCTAGGATTGCTCACCAGGTTCCAGAGTACTAGCTGGCAACTCACCACTGGTCGGAGCATCGCCAATGGCCCCGGACCAAAGGCTGGCCGAACTAGCTGGAAAATAGGGGACTCAATATTCGACGGTTCATCGAAGAAGGATGAGGGAAAAGAGAGCTTGAAAACATAGGACTAACTAGGTCCAAGCTTCTCATCGAAATGCTTGAGTCGGCCGAAGAAGAAGGCTACCCGCAGAGCCGACGCTCAGCTGAACTGGGTGCTGCTGGTTCAACACCAGCTAGAGGAAGAAATGTCGCCACCTAGGAGGAAGAAAGAAGCCAAAAAATTGCTAGAAGTCGTGCAAGGCTCTCCAAAAATGGAGGAAGTCGCCAGAGAAAAGAAGAGGAGGAAGAAGCCGAAAATGAAAGGGAGAGGGGAGAAGAAAAAGAAGCCACAGAAGCTATTGGAAAAATCCAGAAAAACCAGCAAAATATCAGCCTAGGGAAATCGATAACCAGTTGGGCTAGTTTCCCCAACAAAATTTTCACTTTGGCCCCTCATCTTTGCCTTATTTCAAAATCTACCCCACCCGAAAATAAAATTTTTCATTTTTGTCCCTGAAAACCTTTCAGTTTAGTTTTTTTTTAATTTTTAATTTTTTTCAAGTATTACACCACTCCTCCTTGTATTCACTCAAACTTTTGTGTGTGTGCTCGAACTCTTTGTTAGGATATGAAACTCTCACTTCATGATATGTAGGTGGTTTTATACGAGGACTATATGCACCAATTGCCTCAATCATGGTAGCAAAACTAGGATAATTGATAGCATTGAAGGGGATTCCTATATCATACATCCACCTTAAAAATGCTCTAACTACTTTTTCCCTTGACTCCTTTTTGTAAGCATCATTAAGAGTTATTTGTTTCCTTTTTGCATTATTTCTTTGTTGTACTATTTCTTTTAGATCCAAAGTAAAATATGAATCCATTGGTCCTTTAGCCTTTGCCTTCTTGTTTTGAGGAAGGGGAGGCATAATATTACTACTTCTTTTCTTTGAACTTGAAGTTAAAGTTAAGATTTTCTTTTGCCTATTACTACTACCACTAACGATATTATCTTCATTTTCATCTTCCATATCATCAAAATCCTCAAAGTGAAATTGGTTATTGGCTAGCAATTTTTTTTTTTTTGGACTTTTGAGTGCATTCTTTTGTTTTTGAAACAATCTACTTTCATCTCTAACATCGTTAGGACAACTTAGACATTTTTTTTGTATTTTTATGCCCTCCAAGAATGTGTTGCTTGAATCTTGTGATACCACATTTTATTACTTTTTTACAAAAAGTACTAACAATATCATTTTTATTTTTTGAATCCTCTAAGGAACAATATTTCCAAGCAACATTAGATATTTTGTAGCTTTAAAAAACTAAAAAATTTGACCTTTACTTTGTTATGCAATTCTAGCTTTTGTGTTTCTGGTTCTGAGATAGCTTTTTGCTTTGTGTTCTATAGCTCTTGCTTTTTTTGTGTTTTATGTTTTTGCCTCCAATAATTTTCCTACTTCTTTTGTGTTTTGCTTATACTTTTGCAATCATTGAAACAAGGTAAACTATCACTAATACAAGTTGGGGTGCTATTTTCAATGGCGCTATTGCCTCCCTGCCCTCGATGCCTTTCCTTTGGTACCTCTACATACTTAGATGCTCCTACTTTTGCATCTATTATCCTTGATGCTGAAGCCTATGCCTCTATTCATCCTTGTTGAATGAATGCTGGTGATTCTGGATCAACGAATGGCTCTAGATCAAGGCTGGACAAATCCTCCCATCTAGTGGTTTAGCTCTCTACATGCCCTTGTTTTGTGTTTTTTTGGCTTTTTTGTGATATTGTTGGCTTGTTGTTCTTCTTTCTGTTAGTTTTCCAAATGGAGTTTGGTGTTATTTCTTTTTGGCTGAAAGAGACTCTTATTTTAGGGTATGTAAGTAGTCGATTGGGATTGGGTTAGGTACTCTCATTTTAGATTAGGTTAGGTTAGATGGAACTTTTCTAAAAGAACACTAAAGACACTGGGCTAGGTACTCTCATTTTGGTTTGGGCTAGGTCAGATGGCACTCTTCCAAAAGGCACATATGGCGCACGCTATGCACCTTGTGCCAAGGTGCAATTGGAAAGCACTAGGAGAAAAACGCCATGCCTTACTTATTGTGAGGCATAATAAGCTATGGTGATGCACCATGTGCCATGGCATACATTGTGGTATGCCATTTATAACTATGATAAGCACTTAATTACCTCATTGAGTTCCCATGTTGAAAACAGCTCAGTTGTGCATAAAAATAATTTTCTATTGGGGCCAAAAAGGTGCATTGATTGCTTTATTTGATTTAAATTGCTA
Source organism: Saraca asoca (assembly GCA_026873985.1). Taxonomy (NCBI): domain Eukaryota; kingdom Viridiplantae; phylum Streptophyta; class Magnoliopsida; order Fabales; family Fabaceae; genus Saraca; species Saraca asoca. The sequence continues at coordinate 2,817 of JANHAO010016665.1, forward strand.
TGCAAGCTACTCTGTTGCAATCTCAATAAACTAGCTTGAGCAATTTAACTAAGATTAGAGACTCTTATGTGTTTTCTAGGTTAGCTTATGGAGAAAGCTTTTGCAAGATTCCTCTAATCTTCTAGCAATAGTACTCCTTTTCAATTTTTCACTTCTAGCTTCTGGGTATGTTCTTTGATTTTTCTTTTCTTAAAGAACATGATTTAAGCTCTGTGAATGATTGTTTGTTATGATTTTGCTTTGCATTTGCATTGGTAATTTGCTTTTTTATATGAGTTTGCTTTGTAGAAACATCTACTTGTTGTGATGCTAAAATAAATATCTCCAATTTTCTCTCTGTTCGCTTAAGTTTCTTTTCTACTTATCTTCCTCTTTCTTCTCCTATTATACAGTCACTGTACATTTTAGGATTTTTGTTCAATAGCTTAAGGTTTTATTTCAATCTTTTATTTTGTATGCACTTATGTTCTATCTATTAAATTCTTTTGAAGGATAATATGACACAAAACCATGGATTTCATTATAGAGAGGGAAATAGGAGTTTTGGATGATGGTTTTATTTCAAGTATTTCCATTGCACAACAATGTAGCAAATGCTAATGTGCCCTTGATTTTTAGTGCAAGTAGCATCTATCTAACTTCGATTGTATTTTTGATCTACCCTTCAACCTAAGCTCTTAGTTGTAAATTTCAATGTTGCAATTTGTTAGAACATCATAATTAAGAGGTTGATGAGACTAATTACATTGTTTCATACTCAGATCATAGTAATTATAGATCATGTTAATGGATGCAATCACAAAAAGTTTAAACTTAGGTTGACAATTTGATAATAGCATAAAAAAATTCATTGCTCATGATCAAAATTTAGTCACTTGATATTATGGTTTTATATGCTACCATGGTTGATAGGAGATCAAAAGAGAGTTTGAAATCATCATATTTGATGAACAGAATGTGCAATTGTTAAAAGTCATGCTAGATGCAATATTTATTTAAAGGTAAGATCTTTCTTTAATGCAGTCTGTCCTCCCAAGTCAACAAGAATTCAAGAAATTTGAAAAAAAGTTGCAATGATGAAGCCAACTTTTATACCAGTCAGTTGCAGCTTAAAATGCACATTTGCCAAGTTTATATGAAGTTTATTTAGTTTGTGTTCAAATTTGTATCATTCATTTGTATTACTTTCAGTTGAGATCAGTGAATGGTTATAGATTGTAAAAATGATAAGGATCACCATCCCAAGTCTTCATATAAAAGTGGGAATTTTATGTTTAGCTATTACTTTTTGTCATGTTTCTTTTGTAACTTGATTTTTGTGTGACTTTGTAGTTTTATTACTTGGAAAACTAATAGAAACTCATAACATTGCTTTTTATTCATTTGAAGTAGGTTGTTTAAGGCACACAACAGCATAGCCAAGTTAATTTTTGAAATTTTCAAGGGATTTCCACACTCCTCAAAGAATTTTTTTTGCTTTACTAGATTTATGTAGTTGAATTCAAGGTGCTTCTTCTTCCCTCTTGTGTAACTGAAATATGATATTGGAAATACTTGCCATCAATATAGGTTAGCTTTATAACTCTTCTCTCAACCCAAATGAAAAGAAATGAAATATAATAAGTACATTTTTAGTAATATACTAATATTAATTAAAGATGTATGGTTTGTCCTTAAATTTCTTTTTTATTTTGATAAAGGCGTGTTTGCTGACTATGAAAATGTTACTCTATTTAATTTAGTTTAGTTTGATTTTTCTTCATAGTTTCTTATTGAACCTAATTGGAAATCGAATATGATGTTTTGTGGGCAATAAACTCTCATCATACCTAGTCTTCACAATGTATCATTTTTATGTTAGTTTGAAAGAGATTCCATAAGGCTATGATGTTTTGGAGAATGTGGTAGTGTATATGATGATAAATATCATTATTTAGAAGATCTGCTTCCAAGCTCTTAATAGAACCTGAAAGAGGGCTGAGTGACAACTTTTACTTTAATGGAGGGCCTATCGCTTCCTCAAGACTCTTACTTTCTTAGTTTTAATAGTTCCACCCAATAAGTCCATATTCCAGAACTGCATGTATTCTTAGAATTGAAATTGAAATTTTGCTTATATTGTAGTTTCTCAAAAGCTCTGCTTTTTAATCTCCACAAGGTTTTGCCATTTCTAATTTCTAATTTTGATCTATGCAGTTTTAATCATTTTCTCCCTCTTGTTTTTTCAATTCTTATACAAATGTTTGTGTCCTCTATAGTACTATTTTTTGCTTATGATTATACATTTAGAATACTGTGTTGTTAATCTCAATTGCATAAAAAATTTCATATGTTTTGTTGAAGGGTCATTAAATATTTATATGAATTGCATAAAAAATTTATCTTTTCCTGTTGAAAGGTCATTAAAGACAACTATTTTTGACTCCAACTAGAACATCATTACTTCAGAGGTGGTTCATTTTGATTATGAATTGCCCCATTACAAAACTAATGATGGAGTTTATAGAGACTCCTCCATCAATGGCAGAATTGCTTCATCCACATTGATGTGGGTGGAAGCTATAGACCTCATTTTTCAAAAGCTTTCTAAATCAAAATTAAATTTTTGGAAGATTGCCACTATTTCAGGTAGTGGATAGAAACATGGAAGTGTCTATTGGAAAACTGGTATATTATCATCATTGGATTTTGGAAAATCATTGCTAGAATAGCTTGGAGATGCTTTTTCCATAAAGGAATCCCTAGTATGGAAGCTAGAGTGACTGGATCACATGGATATTAAAGATTCACTATGTTCTAGACATAGCCATAAGTTTATGATAACATTAAGAAGATCTTTCTTGTTGGCTCTTTCATGGCTTCCTTTCTTATTGGAGCTTATATTGCTATTGATCATCTGATGGTGCTGGCATGAATTTAATGGACATAAAGGAAAAGACTTGGTCTAAATTGGCTCTTAAGTTTTGTAATGCCAAGAGAAATTCTTGTATACTCTGCATCCATAACATGTGCTCTTAGGCTGCCTTGATAAAAGCAAGACATTCAAAGTCTTGAAAAACAAGACATTCAATGTATACCTCTATAGCCATAACATGTGTGCCCTTAGTTTGCCTTGATAAAAACAATAGACTTCAATGTCTTGAAAAACAAAAGTTGTAGTTTTCAATGTCTTGAAAAATTAGAAATAGGATTTATAATGACTGTGGATTTTATGAAGTTAACAAATGGTTTATTTTTATTGGAGTAGAGTAATGACACATATTACAATTGGAGTGGAGTATACATGAGTTTCACATGATGCTTTCCATCAACTACATTGGGCTGGCTTTGGTAAGGTTTGAAATATGGTCATGCAGTTTCTAAACTGAATTTTGGATTCAATATGATTGAATCTAATGGTTGTTGCAAGCAACTACCCCTAGTTTGGAGTCAAAACTAGGAAAGTTACCCCTTACATATGCTGTTGCTGGAAATATTGCTCCCTATTTTGTAGGGAGGTTTGTTGCACACACATATAAATGCCTGGTAGCAGTTTGCAATAAAAATATTGTAAAATGTTGTTCCATGAACATATATGATTTGTAACAACCACTTGTTGTCTGAAGTGTTCTATATATAGTCTTAAGGCTTCTTGAACTTCAGAGAAATTTCTCATTCAAATTTCATTCTAAGATTGCTATCTTCCAGTATCATTATTATACTCACTATATCAAAATGCCAAGACTGGTTACTGAATTTTATTTGTTGAATATTAGGTATCACTTTAACAAGAATTGCTTGGTTGTTCAATGGTCAGGAAACAACTTTAACAAGGTAATAGGTGTTTTGATTTGTTCCAATTTAAAATTTGTTGTTATATTTTACTAATTTGTATATTCTTTCACTTAAACCATGAAATGTAGTGTTTTGCATATTACTCAGACTTAGACCATAATTATTACTGATGATTGTAAGCTTCAAGCTAGATATGTAGAATCACGTAAAAACAAGTTTATGCATTAAGAAAGCATATTTACTACTCTCCAAAGGTAGTTCTTACTTTTGACTTTTGTCTAAATCAGCCCCACCCAAATTCCTAGAGGTTTTAGTTAAATATTTCCTATTAAAGATATGGCAATCAGCCTTGGCACTAGTGACACCATAGGTTAAATATATAATCTCTTTTGTATTACATTTGTTCTAATTTTTGCATAAGAAACATAGAAAAATAAGTGGTAGTACATATTGAATGCATAAATGTCATTGTAGAAGTTAACATAAATGTATTACTCTATTATAATACATTCTTGCATATCCCTCAGGTATTCATGATCTCTAAAGATCCTAAGTCAGCACTAGAAGGGCATGTTTTCCCTAATTCCATTGACATGAAAAGTTACATGGTAATGTTGGTATACAAAAATGGATCCCTTACATGTGATGGTATTGTTCTTGTCTTCTATGGTTTTGTATGTCTATTAAATCCTACTTAACAGTTTCTTACTTTGTGACTTATCTCAATTGTTAGATGTTCATGACTGTTATATAGAGAAATCTTGGGATATATTCAATAAACATTTTCAACAAACACCACCGCTAAATGGTGTGTCTCAATTTGTGACTTTCTCTCTATTGTTATCTATTATTTATTTTGTTTGTTTTTGTATATGGGAAGATTAGCTTCTACTATAAGGAACATAAAATCCTTCCTCCTTTACTAGGTTGCTATTTTGTTTTTGGTCTAAATTATGTTCATGGAGATGATTAATGCATTTTTCTTTAATTTACGTGTAACATACGAGATACTTGCAGTTGGTTTCCACTGTTATGTTTTAGAAAATTTCACAAATGATAAACTGGATAGAGTAAATGAATGTTAAGTAAAGGAATTTGATCCTACCTTTGAGGTTTGTAAATACTTGGCAATTTTTTATGAAGTGGCTTGTTGAACTCATAGATGATATTTTTAAATAATAATCCAAATCACAAGTAAAAGCTATAATTGAGGGTCAATTTATCGTAAGGAGAGCTCTTACAAAAAGATTTGGCATGCCTTCTCTACCGAAGTGAATAATAGCTACTCCATGACTTCTATTTTTGGTTGTGGTGTCTATACAGTTCAAAGGCTTAGAAAGTAAAATTGTTATATGCTCATCATTAATTGCCTAAGATCAAAATCTAACTATAAATTATGCACACACTAATGTCATGTATAACAGACTCTGAAGTTACTCCTTTGGTAAGTCATCTCTATTAGAGATTCCAATTGTGAAGTATGAATGAAAAAGAGTGTGATTTTCAATCAATGAAATTGATCATAATATTAAGTTTGAACTAATTCCACTTCTAGTGATTTTCATTTATCAAAAAGTCTTGCTCGGCTTGAGAAACTTAAACTTGAGAAGAAAATCTACAATTGATTTTTACTATGACATTTCAACAAACAGATTTAGTTTCCCTTAGAGCGGCACTGAGAACTGCTCATGGATGGATATGTAGCAAGAAGGGCAGTTTTACAGTGATATTTGACATGTACAAGGATAAACTGGACAAAACTTCTTTTGTTGTAAACTTACAGCAAATGCTAGAGATCCAAAGCTGGTTTCTTGCTATTCCTTGTTGAAGAAAAAAATAATTGAGATAAGAGAATTACCTTGTCCGAAAGTTTGGATGCTATTTTCTTTGATTTCTAGTTTGATGGGGACAAAGATGCTTTATCTAGAATTATGAATTAGGCTAAAATGGACCAAACTCCTATGTAGATATAACCCCCTAACCTTTAAAAAGGTACATCTGAGCCTTCATACTTTAATTCTTATGCATTTTACCCACATTTGTTTACTTTTTGTCCATAAAGTTAATCTTTGCCTCCCATTTTCTCTTGTTGTCTTACCTATCTTTCTCCTTTTTAACTTCCAAAAACACCATATAAGTTTAACTTTTTCTCCTAATTGTGGTATTATTGAAACCGCTTTTCTAAATTGCCAATCATGATTTGCATGAGCTTGTATAGCCTAGCTTTTGATCATATCTAGATGTGATAGCATGACAATTAGTGAGTCAACTAAATTTTTCTCTCAAATACATAATGCACATGACATTTGTCAATAATTGCATGGAAGTTTATGAAACTCAAGTTCCAATTGATCTTCCAGTTGAAAATTTCTTGCCTCTTGATTTCCAGTAATTGATTGAATTATACATTAATTTTATACTAAATCATCTTGTTCACTATAACTTCTCTTTATATATAGAAGAAATAGAGAATTATTTACTTAGGTGTGGTTGTTGTTGGCATATTTTTCTATGGTATAGGTTCAATAACCACTAACCAATAACTCAAGCTATTTATACTTGTTCTTAATGTGGTATACATATGAAAGGGATATCATTTCTTTGGTTTCTTACAATGCTTTGTATATAGGATGACTTATGTTTTCTCTAGGGATGGAGCCTTACCATTATTGTTATTATGGCACAAAGTTAACAAGTAGGAGGCCCCCATAATTTAGCTTGGTTTTCTATTTTCATATTGTTAAGAAAAAGAGATAGAATATATAACTAATAAGTCATTAGATTATTTAGTTAGATTACAATGCTAGAGATAAATCATAAGTTTTGATAACTTAGTTATTGAGTTTTATTAGAATTCTACCTCTTATATAGGATCTATATAAATTAAGGAGTAGGGTTAAGTCTTTTAAAATAATTCAGTAATTTTATTTCATTCAATAATAATTTCTCCCTAATTCTCTAGCTTCTCTCTACTTTTTCCCCAACACAAACCCTAATTATTTTCTTAACATGGTATCAGAGTAGTATTATCTATCTTGAAGCTTTGTGGGTTATATTGTTTCTAGCAACATCAAATGCAGTTGAATTGCTATTGTAGTTTTAGTATAAATTTAGGCTAATTTTTATTTTATTATTATGTGTTGATTTTGAAAAAAAAAAGTTAAGTTACTATTTTAGTAGATTTTTAGCTTTATTTACTTTTCATTGCTTTCGTTGATTCAGTTTTGGTGAAAGAAAAGAATTTAAATAAGGGAAGAAAAAAATTATTCAGTTTTGCTGACTCTTTGTTTATGTTATTGCTTATTAGAAAAAAAAAAGGAAGAAATGGATAGAAAGAGTAGGGGATCTTGTAGTTCCCTATCAATGGAAAATCTACTACAGCGATGAGTGGAACTAGCATTGCTGGTGGATGGAATATCATTAACTCACGTGCGATCGCTTGCATGTACTTCATCTCTATCAATTGCTAAGCCATGATTAGAGTGTTCGATTCTATTGACCATATTCCAACTACTTTCCTCACTTTTGCAAGCATCCACTAATGCAAAGTGAGCAGCATTATTGCCTAAAGAAGCAATAGAGTTGAAGTGGAAGGGATAGTTGTTTTTTAGTGCTATTGTAGACAGTAGCACTAGCAATGTTCTAGGTAGTCGATAGTGAAGGTGGTGGCTAGAACTCCAACAATAGTTCTAACAAGATTTGATCTCACTTTTTTTTTTTATTTTGGTGTGTTTTCTATCGTCATCTAGGTAGAGTTTATTTTTTGGGTTCCAATAGATCCTTGCTAGATCACATCATAGAAAGGCTTTGGGTTATTTGATTTTGGTCTTGCTGTGGCCTGAGTAAACTTAATTTTGGATTCTCTATAAAGGTTATTACTGAATCTGATGTTTGAAGCACAATATCCAGGGTTTCTTTTAATTAGTGGTGTACTTAATTTGATTTGCTTGATTATTCTGATTTGGTCTAATCTGGTTGGGTTTAAGCTATTTGGAGTGAACTTATTATGTTGTGTATTTTTAAATTGCATGAGATAGTTTCAATGGGCCTTAGGTAGGATTTGGCTTTTCTAAAGCTGCTTTAGTTGGGACTTTTATTCTTTTTTTTTTAATTCTTTGTGGTATGGATACCAAATTGAGAATTGGGTTTGACTTGATTTTTGGGCTGCTTGGTGGTGATTTATGATGGATAAGTGCAAGTTTCATTTGGTGTTCTAGGTGAAGACTAGTGGCAATTTGAGGCAGAGGCATGATTTGTTAATTATTGTACTTCTTATTAAAAAAGGGTTTATATTTTAGCTTTGGGCAAGCTAGATTTATGTATTTAATGGATTTATGTTGTTTTTGGGCTATGTTACACGATTTGGTCTGGGTAAAGTTCAAAAGAAAGTTGTTTTTGGTATTCAAAATTAATTCTAAGACATAAGAAATACTATTTGTACATTTGAAGCACTTTTTGATGAATTTTGGTATTTCATGTGATTTGTAGCACTATTTAGCGTGACTTATGTTTGCACAGGTCTAATTTGATGAGGTTATCCTTAATATGAAGTGGTTTGGACTGCTAATTTGGTTGCATGACTTGCTTTAATGTCTTAGAATTAGCTTTAATGAATACAACTTAGGAGCAATATGGCTTGCGGTAGTATTGGTGGTTTTAGTGTAATTCCAACTATAAGTGTTAGTAATTTTAAAGGCCATCTAGGAAGTCCAAGGAGCAACTTAAGGGAAGCTAATAGAAGACTTCTAGAAATTATGTCATTTGTGCATTATGTTGAGGAGAACAACTAAAAGAAGGTCAAGGGAGCAATGAAGGATAGTTGGCTGAAGACTTCTAGGAGTTATATATGCTAAGGATTTGACATTATTTTTAGTGTTTGTGCATGTTTGCTTTCAAGGGAGGTTGTCTGCATGCTATGTTTATTGCATGCTATTCATATAGTTTTAAGTTTGTCAAGTCTTCTTTATCATTATTTTTTTATTACATTTTATTTTTGAAAGTTCAAATTAATGTAACAAGCTTAAGCTTTGGAAGATTTAGCTTGAGGAGGAGTGTTAAGAAATAGAAATAGAATATATGACTAATAAGTCATTAGGTTATTTAGTTAGATAATAATACTAGAGATAAGTCATAAGTTTAGATAAGTCAGTAAGTTAATTCATTTTAATAGAACTCTACCTCTTGTATAGGCTTTATATACATAGAGAAGTAGGATTAAGTCTTTTAAAGTAATTCAGTCATCTTATTTCATTCAATAATAATTTCTCCCTAATTCTTTGTAGCCTTTCTACATTTTCCCTAACATAAACTCTAATTATTTTCTCAACACATGTCATTTTGCATGGCACTACAAGTACACTTTTTTTTTTCATTTGGAATTATCTAAAAACTGATTTTATTTGGTTTGGTAGTGAACAAGAATATTGACAGATGTCATATGCACTATATGTCACTTTGACATATTTCAAGTTAGTTTGTGTTGTTTATGGAAATTGAGTGAGCAAAAGAACTTAATAATTTATATTTCCACCTTTGTCAAATTCATAAAAAAAAATACACAAAAGGATCTTATCTTCTATGTTAGTAGGCCATGTCTTTCTTGTCATGAAACTATTTGACTAAAAAGCCATAGCTTTTTAAGTAGGAACTTGACAATAGATTTTGTAAATATAGCACATCCCTTCACATGAAATTAACTAGGCTTGCATCATAACCACCTTATTCTAAATCTAAACAATTTTATACTGAAATTCACTCATTAAGGCAACAAGAATCAAATTTTATATCATTTGTTTTGCTTTACTTGGTATGAAAGTTCATAGTGCAAGGGCACAGATTTATCACAGGATACAAACTTATGTGGATTTAAATTACATCTAATATTTGATTCTTAACTCCACCCTTGCTTAGTCTGTTCTTTCCATTCCTATACTAGCTTACTGAATTCTATTCTTTTGCAATCTCTTGGAAGCATAGTGGCATTCAATTCCATGGTGTTCATAGCAACAATTGGGCTCTATATTGCTTATGGCCTTCCTATCTTCTTTAGGGTGACTTCGGCATGCAAGTCTTTTGTCCTAGCCCCTTTCAACTTGGGCCATTACGGGATCATTGTTAGTTGGGTTGTAGTTCTTTAGGTAGTGACTATCTCTATTCTTATCTCATTGCTAGTTTCCTATCCTATAATCATTGAGACTTTTAACTACACCCCTGTTGTTGTTAGATATTTGTTGATTCTTGTAGTTTCTTATTGGAAATTCAATGCTAGGCATTGGTTTAAAGGCCTTATAACCAATATAAGTAATTGAAGTTATGTATCAATATATAGTGATTTCTTTTCCAAGAACATATGCTTAATATGATAAACTTTTTAAATGATTGCAGTTTTACCTTTTCTATCTAATTTTTGCAATTAATTAGTATTATGTCTAAATATGGATAAATCTATGCTGGCACAAATAGGTTTCTAGCTCCAAGAGGCTTCACTTTGCCCATCATCCACAATTTCAAGTGTTAGTGAATAGGTTTGTTAAAGTGATAAGCCTATATGGGATAAGTGATAAGCTTATATAGGATAAGTGATAAGTCTAGATAGATCAATAAATTATAGACCTATTAGGACTCCATTTCATGTATATATCTTTAATATAAATATATATGTCTGGCTTCTTGGTGAGCATGGCCTCATAATGTCTTCTATCTCTCTCTCTCTCTCTTAACATGGTATTTAGAGCCTATAAACCCTAGATATTTTCTCACTTCCTAACCTAACCGAACAAACCCATCCTTTCTCTTCCTTCTTCTCATTCCTTCTTCTTTTGATGCCGTAAATCATGATAGTTTCTATCTAGCAGTAATTTTCAAATTGTATGTTTGGTGGTAAGTATCCAGCTTTTAGATACAATATTTGTAGCAGTTGATAATCATCAATTTTAGTGAAAAATCATATCTATCTAGAAACATGTGCACATGAGTTCAGATTTATCTATAGGGGTTCAAAGTGCGAAAGGTAAAGAAAAATAGATCTGGGTTGATAGAGTAGTAGATTAGTGGATGACAAACCTCTTTGAGGTACACATGCTCTGTTCTAAGTGGTGCTTAAGGACTATACACAAAGAACTCTGATGGCAAATGGTGGCATGTAAGGCACTCTCCAGCAACATGCTTCCTCTTGCAACATCTCCAGTAGTAAGCACACCTCCCTTTGTGGTTGGATCTTTGGTTTGGAAAGCTTTGCTATAGTTTTTCTTTTTTCTTTTTTTTTGTAATTTTGGTGCTTTTTTTTCTAATTTTTTAGTTGAATAATCTGTGATGGCTGAGCCCACTTTTGATTTGAGTACCAAAATCAAAAGTCTATCCTTTAAGGATGAAGAAAAATTAGATTTCAAAACCCTCTTTTCAGATTTGATCCCAACATCAGTTAGAATTACTGACTAGAAGTTGGATACAAAAGGCCGACAGTATCTTACTTGGAGAAGAGTGATGTGTTCATTTTAAAATATTCATAAATGCACGGCGTAGTTGTAGCTAGTACTGACAAATACGAGTCGATTCCACAAAGAAGTTAATATTAAGTACTAAAATCTTTACAACTTGACTATACAAATTTATTAAGAAGAGAGAAAGTAATAAGAAATAGAAGATAGATAAAGAAGAATAAAAGAAGAGAATTCAAGAAATAAAGAAA
>JANHAO010016666.1:0-14272 GCA_026873985.1 Saraca asoca
GGGGAGAGCCCCCAGGCTTATAAACCACCATCACCACCCTTTTCTGGGCAATGTGGGACTCTAACATTGCCACATCCTCTTTTGTGGGAAATGTTAATTGGCTGAATAGCTTGAGCAAATTGCTCAGCACTGTTCTATATTTATACAAGGAATTTGCAATCAAACAGAATCAGTCAAAGTATTACTACAATCAATCAGGTTGAGTGATTGTGAGATAGTTCAATTTTCCATCAAGTCTGCAATGTCTTCCTGAGTCTGCAAAAGGCTCCCTTCATCTGGAAGAAGCTTTATATTGGGATCCATGGGGGTGTCAACAGGTTTAGAATCCATCATACCTGTCTCGCTTAGAATGTCAAGAGGATATTTCCTTTGACAAATAGAGAGATGCTTGAATGAGATTGAGCCACCTCAATACCAAGAAAATAACAAAGCTTTCCCATATCCTTGGTTTGGAAATGATGAAATAGGTGCTGTTTAAGCTTGATCAATTATTTTATGATCATTTCTTGTAATTACTATGTGATCAACATAAACAATTAAATATAGGAAGATAAAATTAGAGGAATGTAGATAAAAAATAGTGATCAGCTTCACTTTGCTGGTTGTTGAAATCTCAGATAACCTTACTGAATCTTCCAAACCAAGCTCATGGGGATTGTTTGACCATATAGAGATTTCCTCAACCTGCAAACTAGATGTGTCTTTCCCTAAGCAACAAACCTCAGAGGATGCTCCATGTAAACCTCTTCTTCGAGATCATCATGTGAGAAGGCACTTTTAATATCCAATTGATGCAAAGGCCAATGGTGAATGGTAGCCATAGATAAGAAGAGGCGAACTGAGGCAATCATTGCAATTGGAGAGAATGTGTCACCATAGTCTAGGCTAAAAATTTGAGTATAATCTTTAACCACTGGTCGTGCCTTCAACCGGTCAATTCTCCCATCTAGACCAATTTTAACTGTAATCACCCAACGACATCCAACTAGAGATTTGTTGGAAGGTAGAGGAACCATATCCCAAGTATGACTGTTATGTAAAGCTACCATCTCATCAAGCATTACTTGACTCCTTCTTGCATAGTTTTAGGAATGGAAACAGAGGACAAAGTAGAAACAAACGCAATGGGGAGATGGTCTAGATCTTATGATGGATTGGAGGCTAGAGATGGCGCTAAAGCAAAGGATGAGTCAACAGGTAATCTTCAATGTCTTGATGTGTACAGATAATCGATGATAATTGAGAAAGTTATATACAAGATATGGATTATGAGTAGAACAATTACCTTTGCGGAGTGCAATGGGGAGATGGTCAGGATCTTCTGGTGGATTGGAGGCCTGAGATGGCACTGTAATAGAGGATGAGTCAATAGGTAATCTTTAGTGTGTTGATGATGAGTAGGACGAGGACGTCATTGATAAGTGATGACAGGCTTTTCTTGAGGAGAAATGTGTATGGGATCAAAGAATGGAATAGGCAAAACCTCGGACATTGGAATAGATTATGTTGAAGAAGGGGAAAAAGGAGAAGTCTTGAAGAAAGTGACATCAACAGAAATGAAGTATTTAATCAAACTTGGTGAATAACACCTGTACCTCTTTTGCAATCTTGAGTACCCTGGAAAAATGCACTTTATGGACTTAGCAGACAATTTATCTTTTCTAAGTAAAAGATCATGAACAAAACTAGTTGACCCAAAGGTACGAAGAGGAAGCTTATACATGGGTTCCTTTGGAAATGATATAGAGCGTGGAACTTGATTTTGCAAAATAGAAAAAGTCATGTTGTTTATCAAATAACAAGCAGCAAGAACAACATCACCCCAAAAATGAAAGTGAGCTTTTGCATGCAGTCACAGAGTGCATGTGGTTTCAATTAAATGACAATTTTTTCTTTCTACAATGAATAATGCCTTTTAATGAAATCAAAGAAGACAAAAATGTAGAAAAGTATTCTTGAGCATTATCACTTTGAAGTATCCAAATATTTGAATCAAATTGAGTACGTATTTTAGAACAAAAGTTTTTGAAAATTGAAAATAATTCAAAAGAATCTTTCATTAAATATAACCAAGTGCAACGAGAATAATTGTCAATAAAAGTAACAAAATATCGAAAGCCCAAAGTTGAATTTACACGATTAGTACCCCAAACATAAGAATGAATGACAAAAAATAAAGGCTCAATTCTACTTTGAGTTTGACTAGGAAAAGAACTATGAACATGCTTACCTATTTGACATGACTCACAATGTAAAGACTCTAAATTAGAGAGACTAGGAACCATCTTCCGAAGTTTTCCAATATTAGGATGACCCAAGCGATAATGAGGCAATTTGGGAGATTCGGCAGCAACACAAATCACTAGGATGATCCCAATGATAATGAAGTAACTTAGAGCATTGAGTTTGTCCAAGTTGCATAGTAATTGGGTAGCAATTTTGTCTTAATTTTTGCTTCTCTCCTTTTTTTTTTTCAAGGATTACTTGTCCTATTCTCTTGTATTCATTTCACTGATCATAAAAGCTTCTTTTGTATCAAAAATAAAATAAAATGTTGTTCTTCTTGTATCCTTGCTTCTTTGAGTCTGCCTTTAGTAATATTCCTTTTTTCTATATGTACAAAGGCATTGGAACCCAGGAACGTTTATGGTTCGTTTGTTTTGAGAAAATAATTGTAGTTTAGAGAGGAAAGTAGAGAGAGGCTAAAGATAATTAGGAGTAAACACTGATATATTATAGAATTAAGGTAACTAAATTACATAAGACTTAACCTTAATATTCTATTTATATAGAGCTACTAAGAAATACAAATGCACAAGGACTCAAATACCTTTAAAACTTGGGTGCACTACAAACATGCCCATAACATAACCTAAGCCCATAATATAACCTAATTACTAATATTACTTTCTAACACTTCTCCTCAAGTTGAAGCTTACAAAGCTTAAGCTTGTTACATAAACTTGAATTCCCAAAATTAAAATGCAATAAACATAATTAAAAGAAACACTTGACATAATTCAAACTTCATGAATAGCTTGAAAAAAACAACTGGCCCCTTGAATGAAAACATTGCAAACCTTAAAACAAAACCAAAAACTCAACAAAAATAGCTTCTAGAAGTCTTTTGCAAGCTTACCTTGAGCTGCTCCCTCAACCTCCTAGCCAAAAACACCAATACCTATGGTTAGACACAGCTTCTAGAAGTCTTCTCAACTTCATTGCCAAAAACACCAAACCTTGCACAACTGGCCCCCTCAATTAGTCCCTTTACGGGCACAAAGCAGGCACGAACCAATCCAATGCTAGGTAGGCAAAACTAGTTGTTTAAACCACTTCAAATAGATGATAACCTCACCAAATTAGACTTGTGCAAAAACAAGTCATGTCAAATAGTGCTCCAAATTACATGAAGACACCAAAACTAAAATTGTCAAATGTGCATAGCACCAAATAGATGATAACGGATAACCTCATCAAATCAGACCTATGCAAACACAAGTCATGCCAAATAGTGCTCCAAATCATATAAAGATACCAAAATTCGCCAAGTAGTGCTCCAAATCACATGAAGGCACCAAAAATCTCAGGTCACTAAATAATGCTTCAAATCGCATGAAGAAACCAAAATTCACCCAATAATGCTCCAAAAAATGCTTAAAACAGAAAAATGTTGAACTTTATCAGCCTTCGCCAGACTTCCTGCCAGAACCACAGATTGATGTCACCTCTGTCCACCCAGAAACCAAGAAACCGTTGTCGATGGTCTCCATGCCACCAGCTACACCAACCATTCATGGGTTGCTCAAAAGCACCAAGAACAAAGAGAATGTGGCTGCCTTTTTGTACCACCAATCACCGGACACTGCCAGACCTCCACTACAATTGTTGGACTCTGGCCATCCTCATTGGGTTGTTAAACAGCAAGGCAGCCATCAACTTGGATGCGACAAAGCTAGCTGAAACAAGAGCAACTTTTCCCTTCATTATTATTATTTTTCACCAAAAACTTAATCAACCATAACAATGAAAGATAAATCAACCTAAAAATATCTACTGTGATGGCAACTTTGAACTACTTTTTTCCCTCTTTTTTTTTTTTTTTTGACCAACAAAAACTTAGTCAATATTAATAATAAAAAAATAAATAAACCTAAAACCATCTCCTAGAACAGCAACTCTGAACAATTTATTTATTTTTACAAGATCAAATAACTAATGATAACAAAACAAAATTAAACCCAAATTCTACATCTAGAAACGATATAACTTACAAGGCCTCAAGGCTAATAATACGTGCTGATACTATGCTGAGAAAAAAATTAGAGTCTAGAGAGGGAAGAAGTAGAGAAAGGTAAAAGAGAATTAGGAGTGAGCATTGATGTATTATATAATCAATAAGACAGCTAAATTACATAAGATCTAACCTTAATGCTCTATTTATATAGAGCTAGTAAGAAACACGAAAACGACTTTAATACCTTTAAACTTTGAGTGCACTACAAGTAAGCCCATAATATAACCTGAATACCAATATTACTTTCTAACAGTTTGGGAGGTTTGAAAATGGAGGGGATGGAGAGGAAATGGAGGCTTAACTTTTTTTCTAGTTTAATTTTTTTGGACAATAGTCTTCCCTTCTCTCTCCTTTACCTCTATTCTCCTCCATCCAAAATGACTATAACATCTCAAATTCTGGCTAGTTCATGGCTTTGATTTTACTCTTACTATTCTTTCATGCCTGCTCTTCAACACTAGGCATATATACACTGCTGCTCTTGATGCACTTGGAAAGGCAAGGAGACCTATAGAGGCCCTCAATGTTTTTCATGCAATGCAGGTAATGCATGTGATACAGAGAGTATGCTCCTTGATCATGAAATGTGTTTTTTGTTAATTGCAAGATTGAGGTTGGAATATCGACAACTTGCCTAACACTATTCTTCTCTTTCAGCAACAAATGTCTTCATACCCCGATGTAGTAGCTTATCGTAGTATTGCTGTTACTCTTGGACAAGCAGGACACATGAAGGAACTCTTTGATGTGATTGACATCATGCGATCCCCGCCAAAAAAGATGTTCAAAATAGGGGCTCTTGGGAACTGGGACCCAAGGCTGGAACCAGATATTGTAGTCTATAATGCAGTAAGTAGTAGTTTGTGAAGAGACTAATAATTGATGAGAGTTTTATCCATCTCATTTCTCTGGAGGTCTTTCCAAGATTGAACTGGATGGCTATTGGGTCTGACATTAGACGAGCAAGTTTAAGTACAAGATTATCCTGTTGGTTAACATAAGACAATGGGAAGCTTCTTTCAATCAGAAAAACAATGGGAAGTTTCTATAGTTACAGAGAGAATAAATATTTGTGACATGAGAAACCAGTTCCTTGGAGTTGGTATCTTTATTGATCTATTTTTCATTTTAATGAATATAAGATTCTCTGTTTCTATAAAAATAAAATAAAATTAAAAGATTCTCTATGTTGCACATTTTTGGATCAAAGAAGGAAGTGCTTAATTATAAAACTAAACTTATGTGGTCTAATCTTACATAAGAGAGAGCCTTACTTTATCTGGTTACCTTTTGCGGCCTTGCTTTCTTTCTATTGACTTTTAGGCATGCTGCCTGTGATTGTTTTCCTCCATGGATCTTTCTATTATATGTTGCATTGTGAAGAATCTGTTGTTTTCTTGGATGGTTGATTATGACAACAGCATCATGCTTGCATTTTTCACGTTTTATATGTGTGCTCCTGTCTTACCGAATTACTTGATGATATCCTGATTATATTAATGTGATTGTTTTTTGTACTCCATGCTGGGGGATGGTTATAATATTCATTGTTGCTTCAATGCTTTAATTCTCATATGGTAAATTTCCAACATTCAGATGTTCTATTTGAATACCAGTTTCTTTTTTTCACCTATTGCTAAGTCTGATATTTCAGATGTTCTATTTGAATACCAATTACTTCCTTATTCCTCCATCAATTGACCATGCAGGTCCTTAATGCTTGCATTCAGCAGAAACAGTGGGAAGGAGCCTTTTGGGTTTTACAGCAATTAAAGAAGCAAGGCCTCCAACCTCAAGCTGCAACTTATGGCCTCATTATGGAGGTAACAGTTGCTTTTAGTTTCTTTATGGTTTATAGTTTTGTAGTCTACCAAGGTGTACATACCAAAACTTTTTCATCAATCTGAAATTGGGATTGGGTGGTTTTATTTTGTTGTCATTAATTCTTTATAACTGATGTTTGTGCAACTCATTCTAAAAAGGCTGCTTAATCAAAAGCAAAAAGGCTGTTGAAACAAGCAGTTTGCATCATAATATATTATATTATTGCTAAATACTTTAGACTCTTCCCCCATTGCTTTCAGCCATACCCAAATTGAACAGTAATGCTTCCTAGATACTCGAAGGCAATTCATTGTTTGGTATGCACCAAGGTTGTCCAATTGTGATGAAAAACCAATTTTTCAACCATGAACTGAATCAAATCGTGATTCATAAGATTTATGTTCAAGACTTAAAATGACAAACTCTCTATGTATAAAAAAATATCTAAATAATTCAAGTACAAAAAAATCAATATAAAACTTAAAAATAGATATTAAATAACATTGATTAGTAAAAATCATACAAGTGCTAGGCAAACTAACCAAACAATGCTTTCTAATTATATTAAAATAATAGTATCATTGAAAAAAATGGGAAACACAAGACTTATGAAGTCAGGTTGCATAAGATATGATCTGGATCATGTTTTGACCTAATTGGAAATCCAATAACTAGAATTGACTGAATGGATTTGAATTGTGAATCGTAATATTCTGATATAATGGTATGCCGAAGTATTTTGATAAAATATGAAGAACTTTATTAATCAATAGAAGATATAAGGAAGATCATGATTGATGATAATTATACTTATCTCTGTTTCTTTCTCTTCCTCTCTACATGGGTAGACCTTAATATGCTTATGACCCTTGTTAGCTTGTCTGAATATCTTACTGCTTCCGAGTTACCAAAGTATGGACAAGTTTGCCTCTTTTAGACATAGCTACAGTTATCAAAATGTGTTGGCAAAATTTTTCTTACTTAAGATTTAGCATCCTAGACATTTGATTTAGATCATACGTACTCTTGTTTGCCTTATGCCAAGAGAATGAAGTTCTAGGGCTCATAACGCTAACCACATAGTGAGCAGCACAATGTTTATTAATACCAAATACCTAAATAAAAATTGTTGATAAATATTCAGGGTTTGAGTTGGGGAAGAAGTACAAAAAGGCTAGAGGCTGTTGAGGAAACACAATAATATTATAGAATGGTAAAAGGTTGAATACTTAATGTTTAACCCTACCCCATGATTTATATGAAGGGGCTTAGATGCACAGATTCTAATACTAATATATTCTAACACTCTCCTCTAGTTGAAACTTATACAAGATTCAGATTGTTACATAAACTTGAACTCTCAAGAAGATTAAAATTGAACAGACCACAAACTGAAGATAATTATAAAAATAACAACTTGACGAACTCGAAGAACAGCTTGCAATGAACATAGCCCTTGAGCAACTTCCCCTTGAGCACTGATATCCACAAACAAGATAACAAAAAACAAAACAGCCTCAGCAGAGACAGCTCTCAGAAGTCTTAGCTAACTAGCACTGGTTACTCCCCAGACCTTTTCCCAATTGTTCTACTTGGCTCAACTAATATAGCACCCGGAAGTCTTCTGCTAGCTACCTTGAGCTGCTCCCTCAACTTTTCTCAGCTGGTCCTCTTTACGATCATCAATTCTGATGAGAATTATGAACACAAAACCTTGGTCACTGTTATGATAGAAGAAATAATTGTAATGCCACGCTCAAAAATGAGGCTAGGGAAATAAGAAAGCGAACAGATGCAAGTTTAGCTATGACAGAGAATGTTTTGGAATAATCCACTCCATAAGTTTGGGCAAAACCTTTGGCAACCAGCCATCCCTTCAAACGAGCTGCTGACCCATCTGGGTTCATTTTAACAGTGAAAACCCATTTGCATCCAATTGAATGTTTTCCTAAAGGTAGACAAGTAAGATCCCAATGCATTTTGTTTGAGAGCAAACATTTCTTCTTACATCACCATCCTCCACCCCAGGTGAGATAGTGCCTCAAACACATTTTTAGGAACTATATAGCATCAAGAGAAGCCACAAAGGATCTAGAAATAGGTGAAATATGGTCATAGGTAACAAAAGAGGAAATAGGATAGGTATAACTGCATTTACCTTTTCGAAGAGCTATAGGTAGCTCAAGTGTGGGATTCAGATCTGAAGACAAAGTATGTGGTGAAGGTGATCAGTCATGAATTTGCACTTCTAGCAACCTCAAATGGGGTTGAATTGCTGTTGTAGTTTTAGTATAAATTTAGGTTGATTTCTATTTTGTTATTGTAAGTTATTTGATTTTGGAGAAAAAAAAAAGAGTTGAGTTGCTATTCTAGTAGGATTTTAGGTTTATTTATTCAGTTTTGGTGAAAGAAAGGAAGAAAAAAAGATTTATTCAGTTTTGGTGATTATTTGTTTGGGTTATTACTTATTAGAAAAAAAAAAAAAAAACAAACAGAGAAGCAGGAATGAGAAGGAAAAAATAGAATGAGGGGTATGGCATGAAGAAGAAAACAGAGGGAAAATGAAAAAAAAAGAAAAAAAAGGAAAATCATGGAGGATGGCATCCACAGTTTCTGTTTTGAGGGTGACCCAGAGAGCAGCTGCATCTGTTGAAGGCTGGTTGCTACAGTTCTGGAAGTACCCGCATTGGCAGCGACCAGCAGTGTTACATCAGTTTCTGGTTTGTCCTCTTTGTTAGTTTTTATTTTTTCTTTTCTCTTATGTGAATTCTTTGGCTAGGTTATGTGATATTAGGTGTTGGAAGTTTAGAGTTGGTGAACACTACTGGTCCTATCTTTTCCAACAAAATTTGTTGACAACGGTGGGTTTTCTGGTGAATATAGTAGTTGACAGTGGACAACAGTGGCCAGAGATCCATCGGGGGTTTGAACCAGAACTTGATTGCTGTTTTTGGTTTTGTATTTCAGCATCTTTTCTGAGGATTTTGGCTGAATATTTCTTAGATTGTGACCAAGTGATTTTGGATAAATTTTCATCCAAACCCATTGGCTATCTGATGCAATTTGGTGAAGTAGGTGTAGTAGGACAGAGACCCAGGGATTCCTGGTGAAAATCAAGCATAAGGTGAGTTGGTACTAAGTAGAACGGGTCAGTAACGAATTATCATTGAGTCACAGCAAGTCAACACTGAGTTATTATTCAGTTCAGACGAGTTACAACCGAGTCCGGTCAAGTTACATCCGAGTTGGGTGACTTAGTGCTGACTCCATGTTTGATTAGTTCCTATTTGGTTGTTTGGGTTGATTTGATCGTGCTTAGTGCTTGATTTGGCTGATTTGGTGCTGGATTAATGCTTTTGAAGCTTGATTTGAGCCTATTAAGGAACTTCTATGTTTGCTGCATTTTAGTTGATCTTGTTGATTGTTGGTGACATTTGGAAGATGCAAGAATCTGAACCAAATCAATGTTGCTGTTTGGGTGGTATGGGATTTCTTTGTGGTTTACTGCATTTATTCTTTGGCCCACCAGTGTTCAGCTTTGGGCTGGTGGAGATGGATTTAGTGGGAAGCTACAAGTAGCTTTTCCAACAATGTTCTGGCGGCAACGATTTCAGTGTCGGAAAGGTGTTAAGTGTTGCTCTCGGTCTTGCAACTTTGTTGTAAGTAAAGTTGTGTTGCTATGTGTTTGAATTTTGCTGTTTCATGTGATTTGGAACATTGTTTAATGAATTTGGTGCCTTCATGTGATTTGGAGGACTATTTGGCGAAATTTGGTGTTTCATGTGATTTAGAACATTATTTGATGAATTTTGGTACCTTCATGTGATTTGAAGGATTGTTTGGCGAATTTTGGTGATTTGATGTGATTTGAAGCACTGTTTGGCATGACTTGTGTTTGCATAGGCCTAATTTGGTGAGGTTATCATCAATATGAAGTGATTTGGACCACTAATTTGATTGCATGACTTGCTTTATTGCCTTGGAATTGGCTTCAATGAGTACAACTTGGGAGCAACATGGTTTGTGGTAGTATTGGTGGTTTGGCGTAATTCCAACCATAGGTGTTGGTTATTTTGAGGACCAGGTAGAAAGTTCAGGGAGCAGCTTAGGGAAGCTAGTAGAAGACTTCTAGAAGTTGTGTCATTTGTGCCTTGTGCCGAGGAGAACAATTGGAAAAAGATCGAGGGAGCAACCAAGATAGTTGGCTGAAGACTTTTAGGAGTTGTGTCTGCCAATTATTTGGCGTTGTTTTTGGGATTTGTGAGTGTTTGGTTCAAGGGGAGTTGTCCGTATGCTATGTTTGTTGCAAGTCGATCTTGCAGTTTGAAGTTTGTCAAGTTTTTTTTATAGTTATTTTTATTATATTTTATTTTTGAAAGTTCAAATTAATGTAAAAAGCTTAAGCTTTGGAAGCTTCAGCAAATAGAGATAGAATATATGATTAATAAGTCATTAGGTTATTTAATTAGATTATAATATTAGAGATAAGTCATAAGTTTAGATAAGTTAATAAGTTATTGAATTTTATTAAAACTCTACCTCTTGTATAGTCTCTATATAAATAGAGAGGTGGGGTTAAGTTTTTAAGGAATTCAGCGATCTTATCTTATTTATTCAATTGTATTATTTGTATTCACTTCGAGCTCTCTCTAGCCTCTCTCTACTTCTTCTCCTTCCTAAAACCATAATTATTTTCTCAACAATCAGTAAGAGTATCCTCACCTTGGTCAGCCCAAAAGTAATCCTATCGAACCTTATTCATGCCAGATAAGTTATCCTTTCCAGCATATAGGTACTCAAAAGTAATCCCACAACTCTTTAACAGTCTTGCAGTTGGTGGTCAAATAATCTATTTTAGGAATCAAGGTTCACTTGACCGAGGACAATCAGCGACTATCCACCACCATGCCTCACATTCCTCCTTTATTGTTAGTTGGTGGCTCCTTAATGTGATGATTCATCTTTTCTATCCTAGTAAAATACAATTTCAAAGCTTGCCTCCATGGAGTATAATTTTTTCCATCAAGCTGTCTATCGGTGATTCTTGTAGAGGCAGATAGAAATTCAGTAATTACACCCCCAGTACCAATACCTTCCCCTTCAGAAGACTAGTCTTTTTTATTTCTCAGTTTCAATAACAATATCATCTGTACTTTCAAGCATGACCCTTCTTTTGTTTTGAACCCAAAAATTACAGCACCAACCAACCAAATAGGCAACAGACAGCAGCAAACCCTCTCAAAAAATTAGACCAAAATGGTATCCCGGGTCATGCCAAACCAGCAAGCAGAAGAAATTGATTCCGATCAATGACCCATAACAAAATCACATAAAATATCCCAGATAGTGAGAAAAGCACCAGAAGACAGTCAAATCAGCAAGGAAAATGAATCAGAAACATTCCCACAAACAGCCCAACTGAAACATGTTGCAAAATGCCTCCATCTCCAGAAAAACCTCCGTTGCTGGGAAAAACTTTGGCCACCGGCCTCCCTTGGGTCGCCAGAGAAACCACCAACCTTAGTTTCGCTTCTCCCAGAATCAGCAGAGTCATGAAGGACTCATGAGGAAAAAATAAAAAATAAATAAATAAATAAATAAATAAAAAGACAAAAAAGGAAGGAGAAGGAAGAATCAAAAGCAAGAAATTTAAATTCTCTCCCTAGAGTGCAGATGAGCTTTGATGCCAAGTTAAGAGAAAGGAGAGACAAGTGCCATGAACTTCTAAATGAGCTTTGGCAACCGTATATTGATTTAACAGTGGATAAATAGAAAATGACCAAAATACCCTGCACAGTAAATTACTAGGATAGAAATATATTACTCACAACAACTCTAATACACTTTACCCTTATATATTCTCACAAAAACCATTAGCCTTTCCTTTCTTATCTGATGACAACTCTTCTAACTAATAATATGATTCCTGTTGCTACTGCTATCACTAAAGCCTTTTCTCTGAAGAAACCCCTGGCTCTATGTCATGTTTACAATATTCATATAGTGGGACAGCGTTTTGTTTGTAGCCTCTCTTTGGATGAAAGCTAATGACTTTTTTTAGAGGTTTGAGTTT
Organism: Saraca asoca; assembly: GCA_026873985.1. Classification (NCBI taxonomy): domain Eukaryota; kingdom Viridiplantae; phylum Streptophyta; class Magnoliopsida; order Fabales; family Fabaceae; genus Saraca; species Saraca asoca. The sequence goes on from JANHAO010016666.1 coordinate 12,195, forward strand.
GTCTGATCTGCATAGAATTGGGTAGCTATTTTGTATTGATTTTTGTTTCTTTATTTTGAGGATTTCTTATCCTCTCCATTTTAATCTCTTCTCTATTTATAAAAGTTTCTTTTTTGATAAGAAAATATTAGATTCATGAAACTGTAGTTAATACTAGAAATCTGCCATGTTTCAATGCATTTATGAATATTGGCTTTGCAATTAGAAGTTAGAACTAATTTTTAGTCCTTAATTTCCTTATAATTGACAGGTGATGTTTTCTTGTGGCAAGTACAACTTGGTTCATGAATTTTTCAGGAAAATGCAGAAGTCTTGTATTAGCAATTCCTTGACATATAAAGGTACTCTTTTATTTCCATATCTCTGTGCAATATCAATTTAATATGGATATTGACCTTGCTATTTTATGCAGTCCTTGTGAATACATTATGGAAAGAGGGTAAAACTGATGAGGCTATATTGGCTGTCCAACACATGGAAAGACGTGGAATAGTTGGTTCTGCTTCTCTGTATTATGATCTTGCTCGATGCCTATGTGCAGCTAGAAGATGCGATGAGGCACTGATGCAGGTACTTTTCGTTGGGCCAATTTTCCATTAGTTACAACTTAGACTAATTTTGACCCAGAGGTGGAGGGGAGGGGAGGGTGTGAAGTGGGGCCAGTGTAAATGATTGTCTCCCTTTTTTCTTTTTTGGAACTGAGTGCATTAAATTGCATGTAATGTACACAAAAAGTTGCACCAATATGGCAGGAATGAACAACCACAGTAAAAATCTAAAGCTAATTTGGCTGAACAAAGATTAAACAAACAATTCAGAATTGAAGTCTTGATCGTCTCCAAAGACTTGCCTTGCTGTAGAGGGCATGTGTTGCAGACCACAGTTTCAAAGAAATATTGGTGTAAGTTTTGTAGGTTAATTGGGCAGAAAGGAATTACAAAATGGGAGGAGTCCACCTCCTTGGATAGAAATATGAAACTATTCAGATTTTAATCCTAGAAACAAAGGAAATAACCTTCTAAATGAAAGGTAAATAGTCAAACTCGTAATACTTAAATAAGCTGCTGAAAGTACATAAAAAGCTACTATTATAACCCTTTAGGCATCTAAAACTAAGGGGACTCTTAAGTGACATATTAAATTGTTAGTAGATAAATTAGTTGAGTTTTGGCCCTAGATAGGTCAATAAGTCATTGGCCTATTGTAACCCTACCTCTGGTACAAATTTTTCAATATACATAGATGTGCCTATCTCATTGTTGTGCATGGCTTCACAATTCTCTCTCTTAACATGATATCTAGAGCCTCCTAAAACCCAAGACATCTTTCTCTCCTCTAGCCTAATCAACAAAACCTCACTTCTTCCTCTTTTTCTTCTTTTCTTTCTTTCTTTGATTAAATGCCATGAGTCAGGTTGGTTTCAATTTGGTGGCGATTTCAAATTGCATGTTTGGCGGAAAGTATCTAGCATCTAGATACAGGTTTTATGGTGGCTATTAGTCATCTTTTTTTGGCAAAAAATACTTTTTTCCAAAGGCACTCAGTGGACTTGATGTGGCTAGTGGCATAGTTGATTGGAGGGTAGATCGGGGACCAAAGAACTGTTCTAGGAGGCACATGCATCACACACACTTTGTTTTGGGTGGTGCTTGAAGCCCATGAGCAGAGGAGACAGGTGGCACGTTGGGCATCATCTGGCGACTTGCTTTCTCCTGCAGCATCTCTAGCAACCACCGCACCTTGCTGTGTGGATGGTTTTCTAGTTTGTCAACTGTTGTTGAGGTTTTTTTAATTTTTTTACAAATTTTGGTGTTGTTTTTCATATTATTGCTTGAATTTTTTTCTTTTGTCATGGCTGATTGACTGATTCTACTTTTGATTCCGGCACAAAAAATAAAGACCCCACTCCTAAGACTCGTAATGATAAGAGAAAATTAGAATTTAGATCTATCTTCTCATTTGATTCCTGTAGTTTGTGAAAATTTTATATTACTGATTGGAAGCAGAAGAGTATATATATAGGAATTAGTTAACAGAAATCCCATACATTAAGGGATATGATAAGGCTGGTTAGTTGA
>JANHAO010016667.1:0-14284 GCA_026873985.1 Saraca asoca
CTGGTGTGAAGATCCACACACTTCCGCTGCAAAAGAGCTAGACTAAAGGTTAGTAAGCTCTACTTTCACCTTAGATTTTATCTGGAGATTTTTGGGACCTCAAACTAGTGGATCCTTGGGAGGTTTGCTCAGCCAAAGGGGAGAAATTTTTTTGAAATTTTCTGACCTTTACTGCCCCCATGGCCAAGCAAACCCATCAATGACAATATGGCATAGAAGCTAAGGGGTCTCTGTTTCCTTTATAAGTGCTAATGGAAGAAGTTGGAAGGGTTTGCAAGTGCAAGACATTTGAGTTATGCATTTGGATTTCACTTAGTATTTTCTATTTTTTTCACTTTAGTAAACTTTTAGCCAACATTGGCTCATTTATGTTTAAGAATGGTGTTTTTTCTAATATTATGTAAAGCCATTGTTTCTTCACTGCACTTACCTTTGTTAGCCTTACTATCAATCTTCTTCAGTTTTAATGTTGAAGAATAATTTCAATTAATATTATGATTTAATTATATGCTTTGAGTATTTGTTCATTTTGTAGATGTAAGTTGATCAAGTGACATTCAAAATATCAAGAGATCTAACACTAGTCTTAGTTTTTATTGATTTTTCTAGGATTTTTTTGTAAGTGTGTTCTGATCAGTTTTGATCCAAGTAAATGTTGAAAAATAGCTAAATTGAGGTAGAAATAAATTAAATGAAATGAGATGAAAACAAATATTTTCTAACTGTGTTTTCAAATGGCTTTTCACGAGTTGAATTTTTACAAAAAAAAAAAAACATTTTTAGTGTGTAAATCGATTCATATTGAAAAACTTGTGAAATATACTTGAATCAATTATATAATCGATTCATAAAGAAAAGTTTTAAAATTGCTTTTATTAATACATTAGAAAATAGTCTAAATCGATTAGGCAATTGATTCATGATCTTTTTACATAAAAATGTAAATTGATTCATGCATCGATTCGGTTATGAACTTCTTCATAATCTTCACAAGCGAATTGATTCACTAATCAATTAATTAGTAACTGCTATGAATTGATTCATAACTTTAAAGTTAGTTATTTTTTAAAAGTCAGTTACAACATCTATAAATACCTTCTCATTCTCATTTCGGCACATAATTTTATATCAGTTCTTGATAACTTTGAGTGTAAAAATAGAGAAAAAATTTTAGCTTCATCTGAGCTAATTCTACCTCTCCAAATTACATTTGATTAACAATCTTGGATCAAGTTTGTGAAGAATACAACTAGTTAATTAAGATTTTCATCTCAATTGTTGGTATTGTATACCTAACTTTTCATTCTTATTTTTAATTTTGTAATTTTTAGGTTAATAGGAATTAGATATACAAAGGAAGAGGTTGATCTTCCCTTGCATCTTCTTTAGTTGTAAGGTTAATTATAATTAGTTGAAGGTGTAGTGTCAATTGTATCTATAGGTTAACAAAAGCCCAGTAAAATTCTTATGTAAGAACTAGTGTATAGGAGTCCAATTAATTCCTGTGCTTTTAAGTAATAAAAGTGACTATCCGGTTGAGGATTGTCTAGTGGATGTAAACTTAAACTATGATTTCAATTTAAGTTGAACCACTTTATAAATCTAGTGTTCTTGTCTATTCTTTTTTACATTTTACATTATGCTATTCTGTTGCATTTCTGATAGCACTATAATTTTAGTTTACTGCATTGTTTATCTTAAATAGCAACTAATTTAAATTGAACAATCTATAATTGAATTCCTAATTACATCAGTAACTCCAATATTTTCTTGATCATCCAATAAAGTCTTTTTAATAAATCTTGTAAAACAAGAATCCAATCTCACTTTGGAAAGAGTATTCTACATTTGCAAAAAGGGCAAGATCTCTATATTTTTAGGACCAACAACCCTTGCATATAAGGTGTTTGATTTTTTATCTATAAGTGCAAAATCTCTATGCTTGCCTCAACAAGTTTACTAATAGAAGATTATTGACTGAATTAAAGTTCTTACTTATCAAATTACGTGTATTCATTTTCAAGTAAGCTTAAAAATTTCAGTGAACTTTTTTGTTCTCTCTTCTCTAATTTGAAACCTATTTTCTTAACTAGTAAGCAAAGGTACTTGATGGTCATAGGAATTAATGCTGCCTTTAGCAACTGCAAAAGACAAGACTCAGTTTATGAAACATAGGTGCCACAAGGTTCATAACTTAATCTATCCCAATATTTTCTATTATATTGTTTTTGGGAAAGTTTCCTATGTTATTATCTCCACTTTATTAGCTATGATTTCTAATGATTGATTTACAACTTGAGAAAAAGGAGAGAAAAGAATGAAGTTGGTGGAAGAAAAAGGAATTATCATTTGCTTCGTAATTGGTCATTGGTACCTATTTATTTCATATTTTTCCTTTAAGCTCATTTGTACATTTTATTTGAATTGTTTCATGCTTCTATTTATATATTTGCATCTTTCATTATAGGCTAGCTTTCTGTATCAAGAATGGAAACTCTTTTTTATTATGAAAGGTGTTATTTTGCATTTCTTATCATTTATAATTTTTCTTCACCATACATCTAATTGAGTCAAATTAATTAGGCTTAGATATGATGTTGTCAATCTAAATTAAATCATATGTGTTGACTGTCTTAGATAGATGGACTTTGGTAGTGGAATAACATTACTCTAATGGATTGTTCTTGTTCTCTAAAGTGAAGAAACTTGCTATCTATTGGAAATATTTGAAAGTGAGTTTTTGCAAATTTACGTCTTTGTTCTTTTTGTGGTGCCTTGTGATTATTATAGGTCCATTGGAGATGATTTTATGATTTAAGACAAAGGTTTTTGTGTATTTATGCTTTATTAATAAAACCTTTTTGTGCTTACAGCCTTTACTTATTATTATCTATTATCTTATTCCTACCACCATAGGTTGTTGGAAGCTATTGTCTTGCTTTTACCACCATGTAATTTTGGCTTTCACTCATGTTGCTAAAAACAATAAGCATATATTTTCTATCACAAGTTTAGAACTTTTGTTTTAACCTCTTTCTCGCATTCTGATTTAACTTCTGTGTGTTGATTCATTCAGGTTCTAGCTATTTTTTCTATTTTAATTCCTTCCATTTGGGTATTTGAGCTTCTAGGCACTTTATCTAATTTTGTTAGAGTAAGTTTATTTTTAAACCTTAATTTTGCTTCTTTCTAAACCAAAATCTAATATATTTTAGTTTTGGCATTTGTTGCATGTTGTAGCTAAGCTGTAAATGCCTTGAAAGTTTTAATTTCTTTAGGAATGAAAGAAAAAGCTAATTTCCTTAGGAAGATTCTAGAATTGCACTCAATAAAAGTGTAACCAATAAGCTTTTCCCCTATTGTTGGCTGAGAAGTTCATCATTTTCTCCTTTAATATATACATCAACTTATTCTTCTATGCATTCCAAAAGAAAAAAATGGTTACATAGATGCCTGGCATTCTTCAATGATGCATTCACTTGAAATATTAGGTGTCTAAGAATGGTAATTAAGGTTGTTAGTATCTCTAGTAACTTTTTTATTCTTTCTTGTTTAACTTTTTTGCTTGTTATTTGAATAGCTCTCTTCTTTGTTGTTGATTACTATTCTGATTCTAAAGCTCTTTTCTTTTTCCTCTCTATGTATGTGAATGTTTATATTTGTGGTTTTGTTTAGTCCAAAATCAATCATTTACCATATGCTTTTACCGATATGGATACATTGAACTTCACCTGATGATGCAGTTGAACCCAGTTTTGCTTAATCTTTCACAACTGCTAAAAAATATACACATGTATCATTTTACTTTCAACACCTAAAGTGCATCTCTTGTTTAACTAACAAACAGGGAAACCCAATATGAATAATGGTTTAAAAGTCTCAATGTGACTTAGTAGTGTAATACCCCAAATTTTTAAAAATAATTGATTTTGATAATGAAATGGCTTTTCAGATATTTCAAAAAGGTAAATTTCAAAATTTTGGGAACTTCTAAACTATAAAATTCTAAGATACAAAGTGTTCAGATATAGTAGAAATAAATTATATGAATTTTAGAAATCTTCAAAAAATTGAAATTTGCATTTCAAATGTATATAGAATAAAATTCATATTTTCAGAATTTAATTTTTAGAATATTTTGAAGAAATTGAAACTAAGGCTATAGGTACCCAGCAAATCGTTACAAAGATCATTAATTTAACTAATTTATGTCAAAATTTCAAAGTCGCTAGAGATCGGTGAGTATGTTAAATTTTAACTCGAAGTTGAAGAAATTGGTAAAGTTACTAAAAGGAAAATCACAAAGCTTGTTAAAAAAGAGTTAAAGTAAAGGTTGACTTGAAACTTTTCCTATTTTGCCCTCCAAGGTTAGTTTCCTTTTTCATCTTCATGCCACTTTTTGTTGCATTTCATGCAACATTTTTTAAGCTTAATTTGTGAAACAAGCTTTTTCTCACTACACCATCTCTTTCTTCAAGCAAGCACCTTATTCCTTCATGATGAATTTTCATATTTCTGTTGCTAATTCCTCTCATCTTCTTCTTCAAATTGGTACCAGAATCTTATTTATTCATCAAGTATAATTTTAATTATGAATTTTTGAATCCAAAAGTTACTATTTATTTTCACTAATTACCACATGAACCCATATGAATTTCTGGTGTTTATAGGGCTCAAATCTTCTATTTCTAGCTTGTTTCTATGGAATCAAATTATAATCTAATGGTATTTGACTACTCAATGAAAGAAAACTCTTGAAAATCTAAGAATCTAATATGCCCTTCTTTCTTGTTCATGAAGAGTATTGAAAACCGTCACTGGATCCTTTTTACCTCTTTATTCTTATCTATTTATATGAGTAATTCTTACCTCTTTTGTGAGTTATAAAATGACTAATTAATTGTGAGCCATTGAATTATTGCTTATGTTGAGAAAAAATGGATATTATGTGGTCATATGTTATAAATTGAGTTTGGTTGGATTCGTTAATATTAATATAGTTTTATGTTTGGAAAAGCTTGGTTTTATGCTTAGCTCCTTTGTGATTAAAGGCTGGCTAAGATAGCTTATGAAGCCTGATTAAGATATTGAGAGTTGTCCTTATAGGAATGTGTACTTGCATTATAAACTTGTATGAATCTGGACATGCAATTAGAAGTACTAACATGATCACAAACCTAGAAACTAGAAATTTGAGTAGAATCATGATTAGAATCATGATAGTCAAATGTGAAGGCTTTGATTTCACTCAAGACAATTTAGTTCAAAAGGTGAGTTTGCTCACTTGAAGTTGCAAACCGTTAAGAAGTCCAGGATTATACACAATCCGAATCGTGATCAGGATTGAAAACAGGGCAAGGAAAGGTTGATTTGAATCATGCGAGTGAGTTGAATTTTCAATTTGAATTGTAATGGCCTGAATGCATGCTTTATTTTGCAATCATGATTATGAAATAAATGTAAGGAAAGACGATTCGAATCATAAGCTATAGAAATGAAAAATATATTGAAATATTTCTGATAACCTATACATTAATAATGTGTTACCTATAACTTCTTCTTTATATTTGTTTGGATTGTACGATTGGGTTTTGGAAATGATCAAATGATTGAATGATTGATTAACTAAGTATTAGCATTGTTTGAATATGTTAGAAATTAAGTAATTAAATTTGTAAATTTAAATGATATGGATCCTTGGATTGATAGAATAATTATTAAATACTTATATACTAATGCTATGGCAACAATCTTAATGATTATCATGACACTGTGACAAAGAATATGTGATTATGATTGAATGTTAACTTTATGATATGGCTAATATAAAAAATGATACAGGTTGAAAGCTTGAGAATTCTCCATGAGGCATGGGATGATGATTGATAATGATGAGATATAATTGATGTGATGAACGGGTGAATATGAATTGGATCACAGATCTGTCCATTCTATTATGTAGCATGGAAATAAGGCTGAACCCTAAAGGGATAAAGCTAGTGATCGTAAGGGTTACGGATGGAATAGAGTAATAAGAAGAATCTTGATTTTGTTTATTTATTTTGCTTACTTATTTGAAATGTTATTTCATGAAATGCTAAAATGACATGATCGAGTGATATAGTAAAACAATCTAAAAAATGTAAGGTTTGATGATGATTGTATGAGGCTATTAGAAAATCATGATTTTTTATAAGGTGTTAATGATAATATTGTGCAATGTTATTCTAAAGTTAGTTTTGTGACCTCATGACTTGACTATTAATTCTAGTATGAAATATGATTGCATTTGATATGATATATATACATTTGTTATTGTTGGTAAATTTATAAATTAGGTAGGGATTTATCTCACTAAGCTCCATGCTCACTTTTTTGTAGATCATTTTTCAAATTCTTAAAATATTATTATTGTTTCACCATCAGAATGTAAGGATGGATGCTAATTCCATTGAAATAACCACTGATATGTTTACCACCATCATAGCAAGCCCCCTAACGTATGAAGTTAGGATTCATTATGTCATCATACTAAACTTAGCAGTATGTGAAGTCCTACATGAAGTGGAGATTATACCCCTAGAATTGCCCAATGTTTTATTGATGATGGCCCTAGGATGGTTTGATCTTTATGGCATCTACCATCAAGTTTCTTTTTTGCTAATCTTTTGAAAATCTATATATAGTAAAATCATAGGTATCTACGAGGGCTTAGTTAATTTAACCTATACTTTTGGTTCTATAATAAGTTATAAATTAATATAACTTTTTGGTTTACCTTTGCCCTCATGTAGACATTTGGGGTAATGTAGGGGATGATTTATGGCCCTTAGATCATATTTTTTTAGAAAAAACTTGATGTAAAACCACAAACAATGGTGTTCCCAAAGGTATATGCCTTATTTGGGCAATGCTTTGTAAATTATAAAAATTATGTTTATATCTTAATGTGTCTTCCTTTTTTCTTAAATTAAATATGATTAGAAAATATTAATGTAAGTATGAGCAGGAATGAATAGTAGAAACATGTTAGAGGTTGGTGATATCAATCAAGGATTGATGTCATGGCCAGGGATTTGGGTCAAGACAAGTAGTAACTTACAAATAAGAAAATGGCAAGTATTTAAATGTTAGTTTTTCTCTGTGGTATATATATTAAAAATTAATGCACTTGAATGATAACTTTTCTCTATGGTTATTGTTTTTGCAATTTAGTTTTGCCTATTTTTTGTTATTGTTGTGTATACTTTAATGCCATAAAGGCATTCTCATTTTACAAAGATATAAGGTGGTTAGAGGACACAGATCTTTGTTTAATTGCTTGGTTACAATAAGCCAATAGTTTTTAGCTGATGTAGTGACTGCCCTTAAAAATATATGATGGAAATTGTTCCAATTTAATACTTAAAGTTCTTATTAGACTAACCTACCTATATTTTTATATTCCTTTTTTTCTTGGACTTATTGACATATTTTTTTTGTTTGTATTAGATGATATTAGTATATTTTACTCTTTAATTAAACTTTTCTATTTAGTTAGTATCTATAAGTTGCAAAATTTTTCTTACTATTTTCTCATTTTTCAACCTATTATGCTCAGGTTGCTAGTTTGTATTATGGCATAAACTATATAGATAATGGTTTTCATGTATTGTGTTTAATATTATTTAGTTTGTATTATGGCATAAATTATACAAATAATGGTTTTTAGGTATTATGTTTAATATCATTTAGCTTGCACTTTGCAAGATTGCAGTTTACATAAATATTTGTATAACACAAACTGTGTCATTAAAAGATGATCCATTATGATAATGGAAATGTTATAACAAATTGTAAGAGTAAAATGTAGGTTTTTTTGATTAATCAAGATATCATTTACATGTTGATAAATTTCAAGTAGAATAAAGAAATACTTTCTTTATGTGTAAAATATATAAATGAGTTGCTAAACACTGTACTTGGTTGTTACTGGGACTATCTGGATAGTGTCTTTAAATGTTAGTTATTTTTCCTTTCCAAAGATATTCTACATAATTTTTGGTGATTCTTATTATTATACATCATATGTGACTATGCTTAGAATGATTTTAGTATTTTACTCTTCTTATATTGTTGAAGATGTTAGACAAATATTAAATATTAAACTTGAATAGAATTAGAACACAAAAACTCTCAATTAATTGATTAAGGAATACACCTTGCTTGTCATTAAATTAGAAAAGGGTGATTGATAAGGTTTTTCCCTCCAATTCTATTGTGCAGCCATCAATGAGACTAGTGTGATAAAACTTTCTGTAGTCAGATAGAAGACCAAGTAAAAAAAGTAGTGTGTATATTGTAGAGTAGATGGATGGACATAATAATTAACCTTGCTAGGCTCTCCCATTAAGGGGGTAGTGAATTCGGGCTTACATTAGTTGCCTTACACATCAGTTCACTAACGTGTCAAATAATGTCCATAAAAAAATGATCAAATAAAACTAGACATCAAATAAAAATATTTAGATTCGCAACTCTACCATTTTTATAAAAATCAAAACATACCTAATTAATTTCAATTTGCATAATTGGAAAATTTTTAACATTAACCCACTTGGATAACATTAATTGTAATTAATTTAATTTTATAAAATATTTTATTTTTGAAAATGACTTTAGGTTGAGGACTAATTTTAAACATATGTGGTCACAATTTTTAAAATACATCATTCTAGAGATGATGCCTTAAAATTGACTTAAATCCAATGTGGCCAATGATACCGAATCATGGCAGCGGTTAGATTCTTTACTAATGCAAGACTTTCCATGATTACAAATATCACAAATCACATAGACTAAGTCACTGATACAATAGTGTAGTATGAAAGATAGCATCAAAAAATATAATCAAACAAACCATGACCATCTTTCATGTTAGTCTTCGATAATTTTTTATAACAAAATTCAAACTGAGTAAGAGACTATATATACAAGAACATGATCACATGATTGGTACCAAGTCTTGTTTCTCATAAATACAACAAATAATTGATACATTTCTCAATCAGAAGATACATGTATCGATAAAGCATTACAAACTGCATATTAAATGCATAATAAATGTACCAATATGATCAAAACAAATACAATAAAAGTACACAAAATATAGATTAACAAGTTGTGTTAAAATAAATAACATATATACATCATATACCGATAAACTTGTTATAATCATTAACTAAGATTTCCCAATAACCAAGTATATCATAGGAAAATGGAAATGAATGCTAAATATTTTAACAAGCTTCAAAAAATCCATAAACATAAGAACCTTGGTTTGAGAAAAGTCAACATTTTAATGAAATTATTTAATTATCATGTCTCAAAATTACACATATACATCTCACTAGTTTCACATAATATGTAGAATTAAGATTTCTCAAATGCCTAATTACACACATTAGTGTTATGACAAAATTTCAAAAGATAAGAAAAATCAATTATTAACTTTGAGCTTTCAATTAGTAGTTTATGTAGTTGTCAAGTCAAAAAAAAAAACCCATGATCAACTTCATGTTATTTTAACAAAAGAGGTTTTGCAGTAAACATTCCAAGCAATCACTTTAAACAAGGAATGACAAAAGTCTAAAAATTTGAAACATTTGAAAACCATCTTGGCAACAATATACATTAGATAAACAAAAGCATCTTATAAACAAGCCCTGAAAATAAAAGAAAATTCTACATCCACAATGTATCTATAAAGAAATTTTATAGTTGTTTTATATCATGCCTAAAGACAATTTGACATATATGTCAAATTTAATATTTGTCAATACAAAATATGCTTATTAAGGTTATTTCAAAACTTAAATATTTTGTATACAGGAAAGGTCTTAATAAAGTTGTAATCTCTTCATTGTGCATATTTTCTAATAGATAGATATACATACTTGAAAATATGAAAAATATCTTAAATCAAATCCCATAAGTAAACATTAGAATTTTGTGTATTATCAAAAATAATATAATATGAAAGATCATCAAGAGATCTTTATCCAAAAATTAGTTCCTAAAATTATCATATTGCACAAGTAAACATTACATGTAATTATGATTTAAAAATAAAATCAATATACTCCTACTAATGTCAAGATTGATGCAATCATCAATATTCAGACAAATGATCTAAAGGTCATAAATATCTAAAGACATGTAAAAAACCTTCTCATGTAGTGGTACTTAAAATATTATATAATTGCATTATCAATAATGCTTATAAGATAAGCAATCAAACAATTATTTTAATCAAATATTTTATCCATATTAAAGTACCATTATGCCTTAATGCCATACAACAATATAAAATTCAATATGTCAATATGCAACCAAAGGTTATACAACAATGCAAGGCATTCTCGAATTTGATTTATAATAACTTTTTATACTATAAGAAAGCTAAAATCATTTGGAAATGACTTTTAATAACACAACAAAAGACATATGTTTTTGTTTCTTTTTAGCATGATCAAAGGTCACTAAAGATCCCAACACAAAACTATATATTTACCTTTGAGCAAAATATACAATATGTATTAAGTTTTCTTTCATAATTATAAGTCAAACATACGAAGACATCCAAATATTTTAGAGACTATCATTTTTGGGTAGATAGACCCTCTAGACCAATTTATCTCTATAACCAAGTGATCTAAATTTTTCAAAATTAAAATTACTCACATCTCAAAATATTCTAATGAAAATCCACCTCCAAAAGAAGCAAAATAGAAAGTAATGAAAATGCAACTTAGTTCATAAACATAGGAGTAAAGGTACATCATTGCATTCTCCCTTTTAAGTAGAGAATACAATATGCAAAAGACCCTTCTTTACATGAAGCCAACCAAGAGAATACCTTAGCATTGAAAACTTATCCCCTTTGGGTAGATAAAATTTCTAAGACTATAACATCTCTAGAAATTAATATGCTTCATAAAATTTCTTTAATTAAGACATACGACAACCCCCTTTGGGCAGGCTATTGCATGCAATAATCATAAAAGGATCCCATGTAACAACTAAAATACTCAATGAATCAATATGAATAATCTCACTTTGGTGATAATTATTCATAGTAATCCATAAATCTTCCAAAAATCTAGAATACCAAAGTTATCAATTACAATAATGAAGTACATTTTAAGTACATATACACATATTATCAATTCCATCATGAAATAATATATTAGATGATCACAAAATTAAAAGTTGCATTCAAATATCTTTAATTTTAATCGTTGCAATTATCATGCAAGCAAATAATTATTAAGCAACATATCATACTTAACAATTTGGATTGTACCAAATATCAATCAATCCTACTTGGATCATTTATAGGTATGTAATTTAAACTAACATACACATTTGTGTAGAATACATAAATTCATAAGAATTTTATAATACAAAAATAATAATAAATTATATACTAGAAAATCCAAAATTGTCCTTAAAACTATTGTCAAATTTGATGATCTCATCACTGCCAATTTCATGTTTCACCAAAAGCACATTAGAAAATAAAATAATTCTATTAGTATATGAAAAGACAATTGCATAAATGATCACATGTTATTGAGCTAATATGAAATTAAACTCAAAATAATAGAAAATTATAATTATATTTTAATAGTATTCAAATAGATGTCCATCAATAGTGATGGATGAATAATTTTGACAGATGAACAATATATAAATAATATCATATGTATGAATGGTATAGATATTACATATCAATAATACTATTACAATATATCAGGTGGTAAAGCAACAATAAAATACATAAAAGGTAACCTAACTAACTAGTTGAAATAAAAAAAATAAAAGTGGAATATCCAGTCTATTGAAATTAAATTTATAAAAATGGCTTAGTCATACAGGAGAAAAAGCCACATGAATATATTTATAAAAATATGATATATTCTAAAAACTTAAGTTAGGCATTTATTGAGAAGGTCAATACATTCTTAAAAAAGAGATGAAAAAGAAATTTCTCTCTATTATATGAGAAAAAAGTACAATAATCATTTATGCATCAACTAATGCATAAATATAACATGTAACATTATATCCCAAACAAGAATTTTACTAGTGAAAAAATTTTCATTGGAATAACAATAACCTTTGATTAAAATTTAAAAAAAAAAAATTATTAACATGTTTTCAATAACATGCATTCCAAGAGAATCACAAGAATTCATCATTCTAACATATAATATATTTCCAAGAAGTGTGTATCTTATACTAAAATAATTAATAAACAATAACACTTTCCAAAATATTTATAAATGAATGTGGTGAGAAAAGTAAAATTGGACATAACAGGCTCTATCATGCAAATTAAAATAAAGAAATAGATTAGTATCAATCACTAAAAATACTATAACACATAAAAAGGATACTAATTATATATCTTATAAATTAATATGAATAAATTATTTTGATAACAAATATTTGCTTCAACCTAAAGGGAATTCCTATGATGGGATTAAAATATAAATAAATTAATACAATAAAAGACACATGCAATATGTTAGTTCACAAAAATAATAATAAATACAATTAGGAGCATATAAAACATTATTATATTCTCCCCTTGAGGTAGAGCATGTAACATGTAAAAACCTTCCTAATATTGAAGTCAACGAGAACAACACTAACATATTGGGAATCCATCCTCTTTGAGCATATAAATTCTCAATGATGAAGCATGTGCGAAAATAAAAATGTTATAATAAGCATTTCTAATAAAAACATACAACCACCCTCTTTGAATGGGTAATTATATAAAATAAGAAATTAATCCTGTAAATATTTGTAACTTGAAGACATTATAAATTGATATGAATAATTTCACTAGACTGATAATTATTCAAACTTAATTCAAAAGTCTTCAAAAAAATCCCAAATTTTAAAATAATTTGCCTAGAACTATTATAATACAAATAATTTTAGAATAATTATTTGTAAAATATATGATGAATCCATCATGGGGTGCCACGGAACATGCAGCAATACTAATCATAAATGTCTCACATTGCATTAAATTCCACAATTTCAAGGTTAATTAAATACAAAAATATTTTTTAAAAAAATATATTTTTATTATTTATGTCTAACTTAAAAAAAAAAAAAAGAGAGTACGTATCACATAAGTACATCTAAAAAGGGTGAAAGCAATCAAAATAAAGTAGGCATGTTATGGTATTTTTTTCAAAAAATATCATAATTTTATTTTACTAAAAAATAATTTTTAACTATTAAAAAATAAAATATACTTAATAAATATTTATGTACCAGAAAAAAAAGAAGGTAAAACCACTGAAAAAAAAAATGTCCAACACCCTAGATGGTGACCTTGAGGTTCACTAGATGTAGGACATGTTATAAACATGTCCTTAAGTGATGGAAAAAAATGTATAGATTGCACTTCCATATTATTCTCAATATAATTAAAAATAAATAGAAAAAAAAATAGAGAAGAAAAGAAAAGTGACGGAAAAAATGTATAGATTGAACTTTCATATTGTCCTCAAAATAATTAAAAATAAACAGAGAAAGAAAAGAAAAAAGAAAAATGTTAGGCATGGGGACAAACCCTGGAACCAAACGACTTCACTCCACCAAACCACACAAATTTGTACATGTGTATAATATGACAACCAAAATATAGAAAATGCTAAAAGCACTTATCTTCTCACAACAAGTGTATTGGAGACTGAACCTCCATTAGCGGACGCACTACAAGAATTTTGCAAAATTCCAACGGAACAAATCCGTTGGAATTTTAGGGAAAATCCGTTGGAAACGGAGATTCCAACAGTTTATGTCCGTTGAAAAACCCCTTGTTGGAATTTCCAATTCCAACGGATTATTCCAACAGATTTTTCAATCCAACGGAAACTCCAACGGATAAATACCATTGGAATATCAATTGGGGATTTATCGTATGCATAGAATTCCAACGGTTTAATCCGTTGGAAAATTCCGTTGGAATAAAATTCCAACGGATTAATCCGTTGGAATTTTATTTTATTTTTTTAATATTTTTTAAAAAAATTTCAATTGGTGGAACCATTGAAAATAAAAAAAATTAATAATTGTTTTTAATTTTATATACTACCCAATTTAATAAATAACACATGAAATAAAAAAAATAATTGCAAATAATAAATAGTATGCAATATGAAGAAATGTATATAATAAATAATATTAAAAATTTTTATTGTAACAATATCCATAATAA
>JANHAO010016668.1:0-14278 GCA_026873985.1 Saraca asoca
TCAAATATGATTTTTATATGGGGTTTTTGAGTGTTCATGGGATTGTTTACTCACTGAGTTTCATTGAGACTCACTCCTCTCCTTTATATGTTTTTCAGATTTAGAAGTCTCCCTAGATTCTCATTTAGTGCACCACCTTCCGCAAAGATTGAAAGGTATAAAATGGTGATGTGATATGGCAGTTGGATAGGATTGCATATGCATGTGTTGTACATGTTGTCTAGATGCCCAGTAGGATGTGATTGTATATTCTAGGCCACTGCACGTCTGTTATTGATTATACAGGTTGAATGGGCATGTAGCCCTTTATATTGTGTATATGGCCATGTGCTTGGGTGTCCAGAAAACAGAGGAAACTCTGCCAAATTTTTTGTAGGAATAATAAATTTATATTGAATGAATAATGGAAATTTGTGCATTGGTGTTATGTCAGTGTCACATGGTAAGGTTTGTAGGGGGTTTTCTGATGGAAAAAGGGTTTCCTGAGGGTGGCCTTTTATGCCAGTCACGTGCTTGGGATTGGGGCGTGACAATTTTCATTGGCTATAGTGAAATGACTAAGGTTTACAAATTATATAATCCTATAACAAAAGAAGTGATTGTGAGTAGAGATATCCAGTTCATTAAAGATGAAGTATGGGCATGGAATTAAAGAGATAAATAATAATAAGGTGTTGTCATTGAAGATGAATTAGAGTCAATAGAAACAGAAAGATCTTTACCAAATAGTTCATTTCCTAGAAATTTTTCTCCACCAACAATAATTCTAGAGACATTAAAGCGTCCTCAAGGAACACAAGTGATGCCAGCTTGTTTGCAAGACTATGTGGCTATATATGATAATGATCATGAAAATATTGATGAAACTATTGTGAACTTTTACTTGTTTACAAATTGTGACCCAGTTTCTTATAAAGATGCAATAACTGATGAATGATGGATTCAAGCAATGCATGATGAGATTCATTCCAGAGAAAAATGACACATGGGAGCTAACTATTTTATCACCAGGGAAGAAACCTATTAGAGTCAAATGGGTGTACAAGACAAAGTACAAGCCTGATAGTTAGGTGAATCACTTGAAGGTAAGACTGGTTGTAAAAGGCTACAAACAAAAGCCTAGAATTGACTACTTTGAAGTATTTGCATTAGTTGCTAGAATGGATTCTATTTAGATAATTGTAGCACTTGCAACTCAAAACCAATGGAAAATTCATTAGATGGATGTGAAATTAGTATTTCTAAATGGCTTCCTTGATAAGGAGGTCTATGTTAAATAACCACCTAGTTACATGAAGAAAAGACATGAGAAACAAGTTTACAAATTGAAAAAGGCATTATATGGGTTGAAACAAGCACTTTGTGCTTGGTATAACCAGATCGATGCATAGATACTGCAATAAGATTTCCAAAGATATCCTTATGAGCATACCTTATATATCAAGTCAAAACTTAATGATGATCTTATTGTTGTTTGTATTCATGTTGATGATTTGATATTTACAAGAAATTGCAAAGAGATGTTTGATGAATTTAAGGAGGCAATAACTAGCTAGTTTGAGATAACAACCATGGGATTGATGTCCTAATTTTTAGGCATTAAAGTGCAGCAAACTATTGATGACATTTTTATTTCTCAAAAAAAGTATGCTAATGATATTTTGAAACGTTTAAAAATGGAGTTGCTCAAGTCTATCTGAACACCAGTTGCAGATCGATTAGAGTTGAAGAAGAAAGAAAGCAAAAAACTAATAAATTTCACATATCTTAAAAGCCTAGTTAGCAGTCTAAGATATCTGACTTACACTAGACTAAATATCGCATATGGTGTGGGGATTATTAGTTGATTCATGGAAAAACCTCGCCAATCACATTTGCAAGCAGCAAAATGAATTTTATGATGCATGAGTGGTACCCATGACAATGGAATCTTTTACTTCTACTCTAACAATTCGGTTTTGTGGGATACACAAATAGTGACTAGGTAGGTAATGTGGAAACTCGAAAAAGAACTTTTGGGTATGCTTTTTTTCTTAGACAAGGATCTTTTTCATGGTCCTTAAAGAAACAATAGGTTATTGCACTTTCCATGGCAGAAGCAGAGTATACGGCCACAACTTCTACAGCATGTCAAGTAATTTGGCTTTGTAGGATGCATAGAGAATTAATACATGAATAGGTAGGTCCTGTAAAAATCATATGTGATAATAAATAAGCTATGGCATTGGCCAAAAATCTAGTTTTCCATGGGAGAAGCAAGCATATTGGCATCAAATATCATTATATTTGTGAGTTAGTAAAAAATGATGAAATTGAATTAGAATTTTGTAAGTCTAAAGATTAAGTTATAGACATTCTGGCAAAACTACTGAAGGCGGAAACGTTCGAGAAACTAAAGATACTACTTGGTGTTATTTCAAAATCAAATTTAAGGAAGACTGTTGAAAATAATCTAAATTAGATTTTGAAAAAAATGATAAAGGTCGAAACTTTAGATTGTGGAAATTGAAACCTTAACTATAACAAGATAAGGCTAAAGTTTAAGATGAGCTTGAAGCCTCTATTTTTGGAATGTAATAGATAAATCTTAATGAAAATAGGTTAATTTGTTGGGATAAAACTTTAAGTCTATTTTTTGGGAAGATAATATTGATTTATTAGGATAAAGTTGAAGAGTTTTTTTCTTATCTTATTAGGTTAGTTTTTCCTATAAATATAGCTTGTTTCAAGTTTTGTAACACAATCAAAAGGTGATAAAATGAAATAAGCTAGCAAGCTTGTAAGTTTGGATATAGTATTTTTTTATATATTGTGTTAAAGTTATGATCAATAAATTTTTCTTTTCTCATATTTTTCTCTAGAATTCTTCTTTTTATTCTTTTGGTTCCAACACTTCTCTAATTACTTTTTTGCAATATTAACAAATGATATCAAAAAAATTTATAACATGTCAAATGTAGAAGTATTACAATAATTATAAAAATATTGTGTGCATTCTTATGTGGGTACATCTTACATAATAAATAAAAGTTATGCTTTGATATGCATTTAAAATTTTGTATTGATATGCATTCTTGTAAATTTTATGAAAAATTTTCAAATTCTTTTGTAATTTTTCATTGAAAAGTTGTAACTTTTATATAAAAATGAGAAAATTTTGAAAGAATTTTGTTACACAATTTTGAATGATGGTGTTGCAAGTTTTTATATATAAAATCCATATACACTTGTAATTTTTTATAAAAAAGATTTTATATAAACAGTTACAACTTTTATGTTAAATTTTCATACAAATTATAAAAATTTTCAACATGCACTTGAAGCATTATCTTATATAAAAGCATAGAAGACCGATTTGGTTGGCAAGAGAAGTATGTTTTTGCGAGAAGTTGAACTTCTTAAAAAAAATTTCCCTTATGAATTCCACAAAAAATATTAAAAATTGTTTGATTGGTAATAAAGAATTAACATTTCCTAGGAAGTAAATTTCAATGTTATTTTTTGATTCAATTATAAACTTGTTAAGAAGTACTATTAAAATGACCAAAATGTACTCTTGTAATTAAAAGATTAATCATGAAATAAAATGACACTCTTTTCATTATTTAAATTATATAGGATAATTTTGTATTTCTGTTTTATCAAAAGTAAGAAAGATTTGATAAGCAACTTCCTAAATTTTGTAGGAAGTAATACTTTATGGGAAGTTTTATTTCCTTCCATTTTTTTAGTTAATAAAGTTCCCTTGGATCCTCACTTATACCTTAGCATGTTGCATGCGGACAACTGCCCCCTCGCCCTTACCTCTTGAAATGTGTTTCAGTCCATCAAATGGAATGAATATGTTAACAATCAACTCCTCTTGATGCTTCAAATAAAATTTTTTGTTGTATAACACATTCTACTATTTTTTTATGCTTACTATGTAAAAGTTGTCGAGTTGATTCAATTACCACTCGAAACATTTTGAATGTTCGATATGATGCCCAAATAAATTAGTAAAGGTCCCAAGCAATGTTTTAAAAATAGAATCAAATAGTAAATCGTAAAGGTTATTAGATTATGATTTAATTGATCTAACAGATTAAACGAATAGTCGAACTCAATTATTATAAATTTGGTAAAAAAATTAAATAGTAGCTAACCTATACTATAAATATAAAATCATATTTTATATAAAAAAACTAAAAGAAATTAAGCAAACTAGTAAGTTTTTAATTAATTAATTTTTAAATTTCTTTTTTTGTTATTTTTTTGGATTGGACCAATTCTACTCAAAAGAAGAAGTCTAAAAGCAAAATATATATATTAGCCAATTTTTCAAATTTTCTTGGTTCTTATTGATTTTTACTAATTCAAACTTTTTCGATCGTTAAAATTGTTTTTTGGGGTCAATTTTAATCAAATAACACAATGATTAATAATCAAATTGGTCAATCGTCTAATTTGATTTTCAAAACATTAGTTCCAAGAATGTCAAATAACACAATCATTTTTTACTTCCTCGGACATTGCTCTTTCCATAGAAATTTTTATCAATCAAATGATTCCTGAATTATGTGAGATTCATAACACTATCTATATAATATATAATGTGTAATAATATATTATTTAAAAAAAAAAAGTTTAAAATGGCGCTTCTCTCTGGCCTTTTAACCTACACTATCTATGTGTAAATGTAAACTGTATATGCTAGGCAATAGGCGTGTAATGGCGGATTTTATGGATGTTTATGGTTGGGCAAACACAATGGATTGATTCTTATGGAGCCAATGATGAAAAAAAGAGATGGTCTATTCATATAATTACGCCTAGACTAGGCACTGGACCACATTGCAGGCAAAGGTGGACAAGTTTTGAATTATGTGGGGGAAAAAATCTATATGATGAAAATTGAGTTGAGTGAAAACAAATGAACAAACAAACTATAAGAAGACAAATTTGATCGATGTTAATGCTGAGCTCTGTTAAAGAAGAAAATGGTCCCTACATTGAAGCTTTTGGAAAAGCTTTCAGAACTTTCATCATTAGCAGCACTAGTCTGGTGTCACTGATTTTCTTGGCATTATATCCTTCTTATGGTCAAAATATCAATTCGCAAGTTAATATAATAAAAATGTGGGAGTGGTTAGAACTCTGGAGCATCAGGGTTGGAAAATGTGTGATAAAGAATGAAAGTCTATACTCTGCTTTTGGATTCTTGCAAGATGAGCAAAGCTTTGCCTTTTTGCCTTTGCCCTTTTTTTTTTCTTCCTTAGGCCCTTTTGAAAATAGCCAGAAAAATACACAAGTGGAAAAAAGCTGATCCACTTTTACGAATATACTAAAGAGATGGAAGCAGCCACTATTGGCATCCAGCTAACTCATTGGCTGAAAAAATGGATTTAACATAAACTACAACTCCGCGTGATTAGCCCCATCTATCTCATTCTGATTTCTATTTATTTACAACGCATGCTCTACATGAATCTTCATCTATTAGCACAGAGGCATGGGGTTGGATGGGTTCTGTTATAAATTAGTATGTTATTTATTTATCATCGGCTGATAAAATTATTGAAATTTGCAGGAACATTCCTGGCATGGAGAGAAACAAAGCCAGTATAACAGGGCCCTATGAGAACTGAAGTTGGGTAAGCTGTTTAAATAGAGGAAGAAATTGAAATACTTTTCTAGTTTGATGTCACTGTACTGCAAAAGATATCTAAGATAAAATTGGAAAAAAATTTCTTTTAGACACGAGACTTGGATGCTGAATTACTTAAGATCAAATTACAAAAAAAAAAAAAAAAAATCTTTTAAAGGACCAGGCTCTGATGATGAGATGAATCAGTCATGCCCACAACATAAAGTGTCTTAGAAACTACTTGACCATTAATTGAAAGAAGAGCCTAATAGCCAAGAACAAACACTAACCAGAGCAGACCTCTAACCAATGACCCATCTATTTTTTTGGGCCATAAAGTGACAGAACAATGGAAAGGTGGGGTCGTGGATTGATATCTTTATCCTTTAGCATTAGAATATTTAGGTTCGAAAGTATTTTAGTTATTTTTATTTTATTATTTTTTAAAAATAATTTTTAAAAATAAATTTTTTAGAATAAAAAAATAAAAAATTTATTTGAATGTAAATTTTAAAAATAAATATTTTTTTATTTTTGAAGATGAAAAAAATATATTTAATATTATTTATAACTTTGTCATTAATAAAAATATGTATTCTTCTTATTTTTGAAAAAAATCTGAAAACAGTTTTATAAAAAAATAAGGACTGTTTTTTCAATTACACTTTTAAAAAACAGTTTTTAAAAATAGGTTGTTAAACAAATTTTTTTATTTTTATAGAACAAAAAAATAAACAAATTATTTTTGAAAATAAAAAAATAGTTTCCTAAACAGGCCCTTAATTAAGAATAAAGCTGTTCCCACCTTTAATGCACCGACACTTCATATAACAGCCGTATCCACGTACCGGAAACGTTCCCGTTTCTGACACTTATCGACACCGATACTTCATTTATCATGTAAAAATAGCACCGACACTTCTAAAAATACCATGTCCCTGTGTCCGTATCTGCATGTCGATGTTCGTGCAGGTTACCACTGATTAAACTATGTTAAACAAATACATTAATATATTCAAGGAACAAAAGAGTCCTGAATATATCTGGATATTCCATCTGATAACCAAGAAGCCGAGGTTTGGAAACTGAAACTGCAAATTTTAATTTAAAGAATGATAATGAATTCGGTCACACTAGTAATTACAAACCAGTATGTCTCTCAAAATGCATGGATTCTTTGGTGTAAGACCCAAATATGATGTTTTAAACACCGTGTTCATGAAAAGAAAACTTGTTAGAAAACAGAACAAAAATAGACAAATAGAACAAATAAATAATCAACAAATAGAGGCTGTGCAAAATTACGATAAGCCTTCTGACTATATGCCAGGTTTTTGATTAGCAAGTTGGGATGCTGAAAGCTGATCCATTCCCTTGCGAGATGCTTCCCAAAGTTGCTGTTCTATCCCCA
Source organism: Saraca asoca (assembly GCA_026873985.1). NCBI lineage: Eukaryota > Viridiplantae > Streptophyta > Magnoliopsida > Fabales > Fabaceae > Saraca > Saraca asoca. Next base: position 7,038 of record JANHAO010016668.1, read on the forward strand.
ATTTCCTTAACTCCAACAAACCTCGTTCAACTACCATCAAAGCACAATGTGTGAGCTTGCAAGGTCATACACGATTACATGTTTTTAAGTTTTTAGCAAATAGATAAATTTACATTTGAGTAAAATCTGCAACAATAACAACAAAACACGGCGTCCAAAACCATGTAACATGTTACTTGTAATTTGATAATATATTCTAGTCAGAACCAAAGAGCAGGATGATAAGAATGAGAAAGCATACCATCAACAGCATCATGTGAAGTTGGTGATTGCCCACTGTGTATCCAAAAATGAAGTCGCTCTTCTGCGATATCTTCTTCCACACCATGAAATAAAGCTCTTCTCCAAAAATAAGTTAGCCATGCCTGCAGATAATAAATTTTAGTTAAATTTTACATTCTATATTGAGCACAAACTATTCATTAAATTCAAGTATGACCAAAAACAGTCATTTAAAATTCATGGTTACTTGGGAGACTTCCAATTTGATCTTGAAGGATTGTGAAGAATGAGTACAGGAATAAAACAATTAATCAAATGTCCAGATGAATACATCTGCCTTTAAGGGTTTAACAGAAGGATATTGAATGAAAATAAGGCACATCAAGGAAATTAATGCTGGTTTTGTCATGTCAATCAGGGTAGACTGTGGAGGTCCCTCCAGTAATTTATCCATTTCAAACAATCTTGCCATCCTTTTTGTCTTTACAAATGAGACAAATGGTCGTAAAAATTAACATGCTATAGCACAATACGAGGAATAGCATTTTATTTTCACATAACTAAGGCCAAGAACACTGGGGAGCCAAATGTCAGAATCTTCAAAGAACAAGCAACTGACCTTTTAGAAAAGTACATCTTCTGCTTCCTCTTCACTTAATTCTAGAGTAAACAAACAATATAGCAAAGATCAGTAAAGACATATCAGGCCATCTACTCGACAAGTTGAATAAACACTGCCATAATGCATTCATATCCATGTATACAATTTGCAAAAACATAAACACAAAGCCATATGCCCTTATACATAAAGCCTATGTCACAGATGGCGGTCCACATCCAACAGGGTTTGTACACTTCAATCAAATATCATGACTCTTGCGTGGACTTGAAACATAGCCAAAACACATGAACAATAGTTGACAAGCACAGAAATCCTATAATTCAGAAACACTTATACTCTTCAAAGACAAAATGAAAGCTGACAACATATCTCTTAAAAATGCTTCCACAAAATTGGGATCACCAGGTGCTCTGGAATCTGGAAAGAAATGAAACTAAAGATTAGCAGTACAACAACAACCAAGCCGTGCAAAGAGATTAGCATTCTTGAAGATTATTGTCAAAATCATCTTCTACTAAACAGCCACTTCTTTCAAAGAGTGCCACAATAAAGGAGAGAATAATGTGTTAACCAAATTGATTTCAGAAGCAAAAAAATAAATAAATAATAATAATAATAATATCAATCATAATAAATAAATAAATAAAAAGTAATAAAAAGAGAACCTATAAAACCACACCAGAAGCAAAGAAACATATCCAAAATGGACTGCCGAATCAAATTTGGGCATCTATGTTGGGCCAAAGCAAGCACAACAGCATCTTCAACCTTCAAAATCAATTTTAATAAAATATTAACTCAAGAAAAAAGAATAAACCCAAAAATCCAAGAGATAAAATAAAGTCAAATTTCAACTAAACACAAAATGGCACTTAAAGTTAACAAGTTAAAAATAAGCTTCTTTCTATCTAGAATTTCCAGTAGGAAAATTAGACAAGCAAGATATGCATTCATTTTCATAACATTAACAGAAAGAAAAAACCTTAAGAGAAGGTAGTTCCCTCAAACCCATTTCAACTGAAAGCATGCTCTCAACATTTCTTTCTCCAGTGATATCACTCAAAGCACGAGCAAGCTTGCTCTTATCTGGATTGTCAATGCCTGGTTCATGCCACAAAATCAGAATACATGTGCTATTCAGGAGATAAAGTAATCTAACCAAAACTTAGAAGTTGACACACTTTTATCCCAAGATTCCTCCTTGGCTTTTTGCGCAGCAGAAATGACAACTTCAAAAGGAAGAGGAGCTAGAGATGACCAATGTTCATGTTTGGATGATGCTATAACTGACCATATGCCTATAGAGCACGGAGGATTGTAATTACTCACATCATATGTTGATTGGCAAAATGGAATTGAAAAGCATGCATAATTGAATCTATACGTCACAATTTCCTGATGAAAGAAAGAAAGTTTAAATAACAGCTAGCAATTTCCTTTTTCTGTTTTATGGGAGAGTGGAGATTACCAGTTTTGTGTCAAGAACCCAGTAGTGAGCCAGCCAACATCTCTTCGGAACAACTTCCTCCTTGAAGACAGATGACAAAATGAAGTAAGACAGATGAGAAAATGAAAGCATTTTAATTCTCATTTTAATGTAAAATCACAAACTATTTCTCCTTGAGTCAAAATCATTCTCTGTGTCATTACTCGAAGAGCCTTTGCTTCAGCTTCAGCATCTTCCTGCTCTTCCACTGCTGCTGCAGCATCATCTTTAAGATTCTGATATACATTAAGAAGATAAATAATATATAGAGTAGAAAATAATGGAATTGAGCAGTTATGTATTACAAATTTACAATTAAAAACTCTGTTTCATTTTTCTATATTACCTGAATTTCTACACGAAGGGCTTGGATTTCCTCATCCATCCCATCATTTTGTTGTTTTGCGGCCTTGAGAGCAGTCTTGGAAGAAAAAGAAATGAAGAAAGAAAACAATAGGCTGGGAACATTCTTTGCAGGATTGACGAGCTCATTGCTCAAAACACACAGTACCATGAAGAAAATAAACGGAAAAAAACTTAGGCATAAAAAGTTATGATTTCAAACCAACTGCAAAATTGCATCTGACTCAAGCCAGTTTACATGCACGAGTGCATATATGCGCTTTTCCATACTGCAGGAAATTATTTTGAATCAAAGCTTAAAAGATGTATAGCTCATATAGTAGCTTATCAAGCAGGAGTGATCAAAGTACATCAAACTTTCAACCATTGTTGGTATTTGTCTGCCATTTCAAATATCCATTCTTCAAGTATACCTCTCTTTGACGCAGAGCAGCTTCCTTCCTGCAAATATACCATACAAAAATCATAACTGGGAAACTAAGAAAAGGAATAGTGCCGCCAGAGTATAAGGAAAACTGGAACAAGTTTATAAGAGATTCCTGTTTGCTCCAATTATAGTGCATATCCTTACTCTACTCAATAAAGGCAAGCCATTTGTCAATTTTAAACTAAAAAATGAGATTTTTATTGTGTGTGAATCCCACAAAATTGATGTATGGACAACAAAGTTAACAAATAGTTTGCATTTACTGGATAAGAGTAAGACATGTGATATAATTGGAGTATACAAGTATGTCATCTAGTTTACCTGCTCAGCAGTTTGGCTTCCAAGGAAACCCCTTCTCCAAGAGAAGCAACCTGACAAAAACAAAATGAACAAGGATTCAGATTTTAGCAAACTAATCAGCAAGAAAGCAATTGGTACCTATTAACAACGGCCAAAAACATATAGATACATGTTAACTTTGATGTAGTTCAGACCATACTTAGTTACAGGTAGTGATCACAAAGCATAGTTGATTATTGAAATTTGATATCAAAAGGCAACTAACACTGGTTTTTTTCAGGTTTCAAGATTTAGTTAGTATATTCCAAAGTTCACCTGTTTCTCGAGCTCCCTCCCTCTGGCCTCTGCTTCTTCACATCTTTCCTTTGCAGCCCTTAGCTGTAAGTATGATCTTATAAATGTTCAAAATACTGTAACAAGAGTACAAAACCAATTCTTTAAAATGCAAAGGAACCTACCCTCTCTATGACAATTTCATTCTCTTCTTGTAGCATAGCAAGCTACAATGTTAATGTTGATACCAAAATTCGGTCAACCAGTTATATTCAGTGTTACCCCTGATTGCAAGCTTAATGTGACAGAGAAGCAGTAAAGGAAAATAGTGAAGGAGAAGAAGAAGTAGCGACATCAGGAGTTTATTGTGGTTTGGCTAAAGCCAGTTTGGCCCCTACGTCCACGTTGATATTTTTGTTGTTTCTGTGTAGATGATTTTACAGAATATATATACAACAATGGAGTATTCTCTCGATGAACAGTGCTCACTCTGTATTTAGGTAGAGTTTTTGCATGTATGTATCTTATCTTGTCAATATGATGGCCTCCCCCTTCAATATATAGAAGGGGAGAGGGTTACAAGTGTAATTTCATAAGCAGTGAAATGATTACTTCGGCCGTTCCAGTCATTTAATGCTTGGCACCGGATAATTAATGCTGGACAAACTATTGTCAGATTTTCAGGGAGTTGATGTGTAAGTCTGGAGGCTGAGCTGTCAGCAAGGAATGGATGCATCGGGTTGCTGACTGGGTTCCGTACGGGTAGCCGTTGCTAGTGGGCGAGTTGGGAGTCGATCGAGGTGATAGTTCTTACTGGCCTTGTCACCTCCGTCTCCCTTCTGAAGGTCATGGGCTTCTCGCTGAGGGGTTGGGGGATTCTTCAATGAGATGTGCTCTTCCGCTTGAGGGAATGCGAGATGTCTCCGGCTCCTACTCGATGATCTTGGGTTCTCGTTTGGTGACATCCAATTCTGGCTTGGGCTTCCACTAAACCAATTGGGCCTCCTAATGGACCTTAACCGGTCCAAAACATGCTTCCAAAAAATTCATATAACATAAGCCCCCTAACTCTTAGCTCGCTTCGCGGGTTGGGAGTTGCAAACAAGTGGTCAAAGTCTTTGCTTAGCATTTACAGGAGGACTTAGTCTGTAATGTTGTCATTTCCATCTTTTCAGACTTTCATTTCCCATGCTTTAGGCCATGCCTTTCTCTGTGCATCATTTGAGCCATCAGCGTGGCAATCTTTAGTATTTCTGGGCCGTTTGATTCGGGATAGCCAAATGTCTCTTGAACCATTTGATGAATCCGAGCGACTTTATAATGGCCCGTGAAGTTCCTCTTTCTCGTGAGGTTGTCTGATAGAGGCTTTGATTAAATACTTTGCTTCCTTGATGGTTTGGCTTCCAGAGAGGCCTTTTGGGACATGGATTATTTGTTGCAAAGGTTTCGTAGGCATGGGATAGTCTGTTGCATGTAGCTTCCCTGCTCACTCTCTCTTCCTAGCTTCTGGGAAGTTTTATATGGATCTTGGATTATTTCTTCGCGATTTTACCAAGAAGTTTAGCCTTGCTAGCCATGTCCCTGGTCCCTTTTTGAATTGCTCTGTGTTTAGGGAGTCAGGAAATGATCCATTGGCCGAAGAGGGTTATGAGCAAGGGTAATCGAATCGAATCCGCTCGTTTCATCTGATGGGAGTTTGCCTCCTGGAGACTGGCTCTCCTTCCCTGGGCAGGATCGTTAGCTTTAGGCTTTTTACATATCAGCTCTTTTGATATAAATTTGCCTCGTTGAAGGGGGTCTTTTATTGCAGTTCTGAGCATTGTGTTTCTGCCCTTTGTATGTTTAAGTCCGTTGTAAGGACCATTTAATTGGTTGCCATCAGCGATGTAATTTACCTCTGTAAAATCATAATTCAACAATCGTTGTGTAGAGTAATTGATGAGATAATTAATTCTCGCTATAAGAAATTTAAGCTAATCGACCTTAATCAATGAATTCTCATTTAAAGGATATGTATTGCATTGCCAATCGGTTATGCTGGCTCGTGCAAAAGTTCTGAGTGTGATTAACGCATTACTTAGACGCGAGGTCTTGAGTTCATCCGCGTAAGAATTTTGTGTAGGGCTAGCACATTACTTAGATGTGGCTCGCGCAAGAATTCTACGTATGGTTAATGTATTACTTGGATGTGAGATCTTCATTCTGCCCTTGACCCGTGCAAGAATTCTACATTTGATTAATGCATTACTTGGACCCAGGGTCGTTCTGCGCAAGAATTCTGTGCGAGGCAAGCACATTACTTGGACGTGGCTTGTGCAAGAATTCTACGTATGGCTAACGCATTACTTGGATACGAGATGGATGTTTTAGTCCCCTGACCCATGCAAGAATTCTATGTATTTAATGCATTACTTGGACATAGGGTCATTCCGCCCAAGAATTTTGTGTGGGGCAAGTATATTACTTGGATGCGGCTCATGCAAGAATTCTATGTATGGCTAACGCATTACTTGGACGCGAGATGGATGTTTTAGCCCCCCCGACCCGTGCAAGAATTCTACGTATTTGACGCATTACTTGGACACAGGGTCATTCTGTGCAAGAATTATGTGCGGAGCAAGCACATTACTTGGATGCGGCTAGCGCAAGAATTCTACGTATGGGTAACACATTACTTGGATGTGAGATGGATGTTTTAGCCCCCTGACCTGTGCAAAAATTCTACGTATTTAACACATTACTTGGACATAGGGTTATTCTGAGCAAGAATTCTATGCGGGGTAAGCACATTACTTGGACGTGGCTCGCGCAAGAATTCTATGTATGGTTAACGCATTACTTGGATGCGAGATGGATGTTTTAGCCCCCCGATCCGTGCAAGAATTCTACGTATTTAACGCATTACTTGAACGCAGGGTCGTTCTGCGCAAGAATTCTATATGAGGCAAGCACATTACTTGGATGCGGCTTACGCAAGAATTCTATGTATGGCTAACGCATTACTTGGATGTGAGATGGATGTTTTAGCCCCAGTACTCTGCGATGTGTGATCCCAGTGGACCGTTTAATCCTTTTGTTTGTTTCACATGCGTAGCTTATCATTTTCCTAAGGGCGGATGATAATTATTGTTTCTAGCTTTTGGCGTACGTGTGATGAATCATCATTTATTGGCCGCTATTTTCTCTGGACTGTTGGATCGTGGGTAACTGACACCCCTTTTGATCTAACGGCTGGGTGGTGTTCTCTTTTAAGCTGGGAGAGTCCTCCTTCTCCCTCTTACTTAGTCACTTGAAAATTTTTTGGCTTATGGTATTCTCACCCCATCTGTCTTTCTGGTCGCCGTCATAGTCCCTTTGCCAGTAGTTTCTGCCATTTTTTGCTTGTTCTTCTGGCTATTTCCCAATCCTTCTAGACTTTCCATCTCCAACAATCATGTATACTCCCTTTTAACTTTGCGTCTTGCGCATTGTTCTTTCTTTGTAGGAGATTAGGGGCTTGACCTTGCCTGATTGATTAGGAGATTGCTAATGCTGGTGAATAGAGGTGG
>JANHAO010016669.1:0-14513 GCA_026873985.1 Saraca asoca
TTTGGTAAGAGTTTAGGGGCCAATTTGCAAAAACTAAAAGATTTTACTCATGCCCCAAAACGACGTCATTTTGGCCACCATTGGGTAACCAAAACGATTTGGAATGTCTTATTCTTTCCCCAATTGGTTGAATGGTTCGGCACTTCCAAGGGGAGAAGAGGAGAAGCCATTGCTGAAAATGGAGAAATGGTTCTCCTTTGCATTTTCGGCCAAATCAAACCGAAATAAGAGAGGAAAACAAAAAAGGTTTTTGGTGTTTCTTCTTCTACTCTTTCTTCTCTTTGTGAGCTGAAAAGATTTCAGCTTTTTGGAGAAAAGTTCTCCACTTGTTTGGCCATGGAAACCGAACCCAAAGGGAGGAAAAGCTTGTCGGAATTAGTTCCGGATTTTGGCTCCTTTTTGGTCCTTCCAACTTCCCACACTTGCTAGCACAAGGAGAAGAGTTGAAGAGGCCATGGAGGATGTTCTCCGGCATGGATTTTCCGGTAGAGGCAACATACATAGGTTGCTATGGTGATCACAAGCTTCCGCTGCAAAAGGAGCTCAACTAAAGATTAGTTTTGCTTTCCTTTTTCTTAGATTTATTCTACAACCTCTAACAATAGGATCTTGGGAAGTTTGGTTTAGCCATGGGTACTGTTTTTACCCAGAAAATTTTTGAAATTTCTGCCCCCTTTGGTTGTACCAAACCTTTCAATAACTTCTCAAAAGAAAGTTTTTTTCTCAAAAATTAATGCACTAAACACCTCTAAAATATGAAAAAGAGTTGTTTGATTAATTTTAAAAGTTAAAAATTAGATTTTTTGATGTGTCAAACACATACTAAATAAGAGATTACATTATAAGAGGTTTTTTGTATAATTTTTATTATTATAAGTGTTGTCTAAAAATAAGCTAATTTGTATTTGGATACATATTTTTAATAAACATTTAAAATTTTTAATTTGAATGTACAACTATTAAAGCACTTATAATTATTAAAATTACTAAAAAAATAATGACAAATATTTATTATTAAAAACTAAAAAAAATACTTGTATGGGTAAGAACACAAGCACTTAAAATCATAAAAATAGTGAAAAGGGTATATTTAGATAAGTTATTAAAAATAAAAAAATTAAGAGGGATAACAAATTAACCGTTATTAGAATAAAAAATTTGAAGTAATAATGTCTATATTATAATGAAAATATATTTGCTAAAATTTATTATTAATTACGTATTATTATAAAATGAAATTTCATGCAAGAAAAAAGTAGAATGTAAAAATACTGATGAGAAATAACATATACAGAAGAAAGATATTTCTTATTCAATTACTTCATAAAAGCCTCTATTTATAGTCATATAATCATAAAGATAGATAACCTAAAAGTCAAGAAGAATAAATGAAATTCAATGGTCTTGAAGGAGATTCAATGGCTTTAGGGGTTTGAAAATAAATGGATATTCATAATAATGAATAAATTTATAATATTCATTATTTTAAGAGTTGAGAAACTAAATGAACATCCACAATATGGATGAATTCATAACACGTATACAATGAAGTACTTTCTAGAATTGAAGTTACCACAAATAATAACCCAAACAATATTGAAAAACGTTAAAAAAAAAAAAGAGTTATTATAGTACTTTTGATAAATTTATATGCTATGAGATGGCAATATATGGTGGAGAAATTGACCAATGATAACAAAATGGGTGACCAAAGCCCAATGGCACAACTCTTCCGTTGCCAAGACTTGGGATGAATTACAAAATAGAATCCAAGGGGTTATCAAGGAATTTTCAAACTAATTAAGGCTAATTTTGTAAAAAAAAATTATAAAATGAGCTTGCGAATAAGCTAAATTCAGCTGTGGCATCAACTTTTTTTTTTTTTTTTTTGTAAGTTTCAATTTGAAGCTTTTAAAATTAAGCTCAACAGCTTAGGAAGGTAAAATAAGCTATCATTATAAGCTAATCAAATGCAAATTAAATTAAATTGTCTTTTAATACTTATAGCAGTAGATAAGCCTAATTAAGCTATTTATAAGTTTATTTAAACAGCACCTAATGGGTCAAACACACACAAAATACTATTACATTGATTTTAATTTTCAGTCGTTATATTATATTATAAAAATTTAAATTTTATCAATAAATATAAAATATCACATCATTAAAAAGATAATAATAATTAAGAATTGTTATTAACAATAAAAAAAATTAATAATTTTTTAATAATGTGATAGCTAATATATAAATAAATTATATTATAAAATTGATTTATATCGACAATAAATTAAAATTAAATTTATATTATAATTGATTGTTTTTTTTTTTAACTTTTTTTTAAGATGCAAGTTTGTTCTAAAACAAGGAGGTTAAAATCTATTAAAAAAATAAAATAATATTTATACGAGTCAAACACTCTTTCTTACATCATATATTATATTATCTAGTTTAAAACCAAGACCGATACTACATAAACTATTTTATTGAGTGATATTCACAAAAATAAGTTGTATTTAATTTTTTGCGTGTCCATATAAACAAATATCACCTCTCATTTTTTTTTTATAGATTATTATAGATTGCTCACAAATTTATGAATAAAACAACCTCTTTCTTATTGTGATTAATAATAAAACAACCTTGACCAGCTGATCTCATGCCAAACCGCAATTTAGCTAGCCGTTGACATTTTTTGTTTTCGGGTGATAGCCGTTAACATTTTGTAGCTGCTACAGTGCTATTTTATCCAAAAGAATTTAGTTGGGTGATTTTTTTGAATTTACTAATGACCATTCACAACTTGCAACCTTACTTTATTTATAATTTTTGCCAAAATTTATGAGTCACACTCTAGATATTTAATTTTGTCCTGAATTTACATATTTTATGGTCATGTGATTCCAAAAAAACAAATTGAAGGCAAAAATGACAATTTTTTATTATATTAATAAAATTAAAAAATTACAAAAAATGAATTCACAAAAATAGAATTGTCATTTTTAATTAGGCTAATATAGTACTAAAAATGTTAATTAGACATATGTTTTTATTATACAAAAAATAAATAAAAAAGTTGTTATCTAAAGATCAAAAAGAAAAAGATAAATTTGAAAATTTAAAATATAGCATTGCACGATATCTTAGGCATTTCAAAGAGTTTTTGTTGTGCAGTACTTTCTTCTTGAGCAATTGTTAGCCATTTGTTTTTTGTATAGGTTGAGTATGTTGATATTGAAATCAGAGAAGTAATTGGATCAACACAAGAGTTACAGTTATTAACAAATATAATTGAAGGAAAAACACGTGCTGGATACATGATGAGCAATTCCCTTGTAGTTGTCATGTTGTCATTAATTTAATTTAATGTTTTATTTTATTAAAACGTATGTCCATTTTTCTAAGGGTTAATTTTCCTAAATAGTTATTTAAAGAAATTATTTATGTTCTTTATAAATAGTACACCAACGCATTTACTAGGGACTCTCTCATTTTTTCACCACTTAACTTACCAAAACACTCTACATGTTCTTTATAGTACTCGACTATACATTTCAACGCTCTACTGATCCTTTTAGTTTGTGAGAATTCCCTCAAAACTTTCTAGCCTGCAAAATTTCGCTTGAAACAAATTGGCATGCCTAGTGGAACACAATTGAGGTAATCTTAATCTTTTGATCTTGTATGATCCTTAAAAGTTGTGCTATTTTGTTAGGTAACTCTAAAAATATATTTATTGCAAATTCAAAAAATTGCTCTCAAAATAAGGAGAGACCTATTGAAAATGAAAATGCTGATAATGTTAATTTTGTTGAAAATGTGATTGTTAACAATCAGAATAATCAAAGTAATATATAAAAAAACAATTGAAACCAAAACCAAAATAGAAGGAACCAACAAGAAAAGCCGAATAGAGATCAAAATAATAACAATTTAACTAATTGAAATGAACCACGGAATAATAGTGGACCAATACTTAGGGCCCAATGTCTTATGGCATGTCATATTTCCTACAAATAGACTGAAGTTATCAAGGAAATCCAATCTAAAAATGTTGTTATTTTTCAACAACAAATGGATAAAAGTAATCATGACATGGTGCACATAATATCGCAACAAATTACTACTATACTTCAACCAATACTAGACAATAATGCCTTGAGTCAACAAAGAATGAATCAGGCATTAGAAAGAATGGAAGTCCATATGGGTAATGGTTGAAATAATGACAATGGGTAGAATAATGGCAACAACAATTATAATAATTAAGATGATGAAATAGTATATGAGAATGTCAAAAATGAAAAACCTAAAATGGAATAACCACATTATAGTTGATTTAGAATACTTTAATGTGAGGAAGAAAGAATTTAGAATAATAACTGAATTAATGATAACATGCAAATCCTTATAAACCTAAATCATGACCAAAATTTTCAACAAAGACCAAAAGAAAACATCTAATTCCTAATTTAAACAATTATTGAACCAACTAGGAGGGTACAGTACTTATCTTAATTATAAGGGTGCATTTTCAGAATGAATAAATCAAATAGAACCTTCTAGAGGTTTCAAATTGCCAAAATTTACAACACTTCCTGCCAAAGACAATTAATCGACAATTGAACATATTGCTAAATTTATTGTAGAGTGTAGAAAGTTAGTAAGAAATGAATATTTAAAAATAAAGTTTTTTCCTTTATCCCTGAACAACACTACTTTTGCTTAATATTCAGGGTTGTCACCAGATTCTATGCATTCTTGGGTATAGTTAGAAAAGTTATTTCATGTCCAATTTTACAAAGGTGAAATGAGAAATGGTCTAACTAATTTATTAAATATATAAAAGCACCAATGGAAAGTACTAATAATTACCTATTCAGGTTTCAACAAGCAAGGAATCAGTATTTTACTCAAATAGTAGAATTTGAGATAGTAAAAGTAGTTGCAATAAGTTTAAACTTTGCAATTCGAAAAAGGTTTGTTAATCAACACATAATAGATATGTCTTAAAAAACTGAGAAAGTTAACAATTGCATAATGAAAAAGATAGGGAAATAAAAAAATTTCCATTTAAAAAAAATAAAAAGTAGCCTATGTCGAAGAAGAAGAAGAAATAAAGGATGAGAATGAAATACATCTAGTTGAACTAAAACGTAGCCCTCTATATGTTTGTCCCTTGTTAAAGAATGCTAAAATTAAAGACAAAATGAATAACATAAATAAGAAAAATTATTCTTTCAATATAAATAAGGCTGATCAAATTTTAGACGTTCTGTTGAAAGATAAGCAAATAAAATTGTTTGATAGTCATAAGATTTTTACTAGAAAAGAAGTTAAGATAAACAATATTGTAAATATCATAACATGTTTAGCCATACTACTAACAATTGTATGCATTTCAGGGACATCATTGAGAAAACTATCAAGTAAGGATGCCTCTGATTTGTTAATAAAGGAAAGGAAATAATAATTGATAAAGACCCTTTCCTAACAAGTGCAAACTATGTTAAACCCTCGGAGTTAAACAAAGTGAACATGGCCAAAGTAAATGTGGTAACCATTTATGAATATGATGATCCTTTAGATGTACCTTTCATACGTGAAGCTTACTTAAAGAAAGGCGAGTGTCTTAGATGTAAAAAACATTTTAATAAGGTAAGAGTCTCACTTGCCAATTTAAGGGAACACAATAGAATAGACCTTAAGGATAAAAGAAAAAATCAAAAATATTACTTCAATTATGTGGAGGGGCATTGTTGTTAGAAAGGAAGACAAAAGGAAAAAGAAAATAAGAGAAGTCAAAAGAAAAGATGATACAAAAGAAAAGTCAGTCTTTAAAAAAAATCAACTTTGATTATCAAAATTAGTTGAACGAAAGATAGTGAAAGTATTTTGATCGAACTTGAGTACTTCAAGGAGATATGTTGAATGAAAAATAGGTAACCAATGAACCACAACTAAAGAAGAAACAAATGTGAAAGCCTAGGATTCCAAAAAAGCAGAACAAATGGTACATCCTAAATTATCAACCTCCACCTCCAATAAGGACTCATAAATGTTGAATGTAAAGACAAGCTACTTTTAGAAGGAGACAAAAAAATGGATCGATATTTTGATCAAATTCCATCAACTCCTGATATTGTTCATAAAATTAAAGAAGAGATTGAAAGGCTACTAAAAGTTGACTTCATCCAAACTACCAAATATGTCAAATAGATTTCAAATGTGGTCGTGGAGATGATGAAAAATGGAAAACTTAGAGTGTACATTAACTTCAAAAATTTGAATAACATAACACTGAAATATAAATACCTTATGCCAATAACTGACATGCTAATTGATTCAACTTCAAAGCCCATTATTGTCAGCTTCATGGATGGAAACACTAAATATAACCAAGTTTATATTACAAAGGATGGTATGTTGAAAACAACTTTCAAATGTCTTGGAGCAATAGGAACTTTCGGAATGAATGATGATGCCTTTCAACTTGAAAAATACAGGAGCAATTTATCAAAGGGCTATGAACACTATCTTTCATAACTTAAATAGCAAAACGATGGAAGTTTACATTGATGATATAGTAGTCAAACCCAAATCTCATGAAAAGCACACCAAAAATTTGGTCGAAACTTTGAATCGATGCATCAAAACAATGTGAAGATGAATCATTTGACATGTGCATTTGGTGTTTCTACAGGTAACTTTTTAGGACTCTTGGTTTACCAAAAAAGGATTGAAGTTAATAAAAACAAGGCCAAGGCAATTCTAAAGACTGCTGCTCCAACAAATAAGAAAGAATTGCAAAGTTTTCTTGGCAAAGTGAATTTTCTTCGATGCTTTATTTCTAATTTATCTAGTTCGAACAATAATATTTTCACCTTTGTTGAAGTTGAAGGCAGAAGAGGAGTTTTATTGGAAAGAGTGTCATCAACAGGCATTTGAAGACATCAAACAATATTTAATGTCACCCTTAATAATGTTATCTGTAATGTCAAGAAAGTTGCTTAAACTTTATTTTTCAGCTTCTAATGATGTAATCAAGTGGGATTTATCCTAGGACAATGAAATAGGTTTAAAAAGGGCTTTCTTTTATCTTTCTAGGGTTTTGAATTCTGTAGAACAAAGATATTTGGTAATGAAAAAGTTATGTTTATCTTTGAATTATTCTTGTGCAAAGTTATGTTATTATTTGTTACCGACTAAAGTGCATGTTATTGCAAAAGTCAACATTCTAAAATACATGTTGTCAAAACCGTTCATCCATAGATGAATTAGAAAATGGACATTAAGTTTAATAGAATTTTCTTTGTAATACTACCTATCAAAGGCCATCAAAGGACAAGTAATTGTCGACTTTATAGTCAAGCATTATGAGAAGACACTAATTATGTCGATATAACACCATGCAAATTATATTTCGAGGATTCATGTCATAAAAATGGTTTAGGTGTAGGAGTTTTAATCATTACATCAAAGAAGAAGCCAATCGAATTTCTATTCACTTTACATAAAAAGTGCTCCAATAATAAGATCGAATACATATCATTAATAATCAGTTTAGAGATTTTATTAGATCAAAAAGCAAGATGTGTTGAAACTTATGATGATTCTTAATTAGTTAAAAGACAAATTTTTCAAAAGTATAAATATTTAAATGTGAGATTAATGAAGTATTTAGCAATCACATTTAGACTTTTAAACAGATTTAAGGATGTAAATATAAAACATATGTCGAGGTGGGAAAATGAAAAAAACCAACAAATTGGCTTAAATTTCTTTTGGGTATAAGATTGATAAAAACAAATTTGCTAAATTAATTCAATAGCATTCTTTCCTGGAAACTATCAAAACTCAAGAAATATTTTGTAATAAAGTTAGCATTGCACCATCAACTTGGAGAATTTCACTTGTAAATTACTTATTGAATCCTTCACTATTAGTTTATCAAAATATTAAAGTAAAAGACATCAGATTTGCATTAGTTGATGGGCTTCTTTACAAGAAAGGTTTTAAAAGGTAATCACTAAAATGCTTGGGTAATGAAAAAGCGTTAATGACAATGACTAAAGTTTATGGAAGAATTTGTGGTGCACACTATGCAAGGGCCAAAATGAAGTGGATTCCTATTTGATGAGGTTTTTATTAACCCAGAATGATTAAAGATTTTATTAATTATGCTAAGGGATATAAAGAATGCAAAAAAAAGAGGGGCAAATTAGAGAATACTAGTAATTAAACTCAATTATATAATAAAACCATAGCTATTTTGAAGGTTGGGCAATAGATTTAATCGGAAAAATATATCCACCATCCTCCTAAGGACATCATTTTATTTTAATAGCCATAGATTATTTCAATAAGTTAGTCAAAGCCATTATGTTCAAAGAAGTAAAATAATATGATGTAATTAATTTTCTCAAATGTCATATTGTTTAGTGATTTGGTTTACTAGAAATGATTACTATAGATGATGGAACAGTGTTAGAGGTCACCAAGTTAAAGAATATCTTAAATCAAGAGTAATTAAAATGTTAACTTTGATGCTCTATTATGTGCAAGCTAATGATTAAGTGGAACTTGCCAACAAAGTGATTATAAGTGTGATTAAAAAGCATGCCAGTTAATATCTAAGAAATTGGCACAATATACTTGACAATGCCTTACGGGCTATAAGAAATACTCATAAGGAGTTGATAAGGGTTATACCATATGAGCTAGTGTTTGGTTACAATGTTGTTATTTCTATCGAAGTGACAATTCAGTTTTTAGGGGGTTCAAATGAAAAATCAATTATCTAAGGTTGATTACAATGGTTTAATGTTTAACAAACTAGAAGATCTAGATGAAATTAGATAGCAAATCTTAGATAATTTGATCTACAACAAAGTAAAACTTGCCAAGTTTTATAATAAGCAATTAAAAGTGAAAAAGTTTGATGTTGGCTAATTAGTTTGAAAAGTTATACTATCAATGTAGAAAATGTTGAAATACAGTAAATGGACTCCATGTTGGGAAAGACCATTTGAGGTTATGCATACATTCGACAAAAATAATTATAAAATAAAACATGTAAATAAACATGTTACCTAAATTATAAATTGTAAACATTTGAAAATATATAAATCTAGCATCCATGAAGTGCACATCAAGAATCCGAAATAAAAATTACAATATTGTTCAAGAAGAATCAGAAATTCTTTCAAAGTTTAATTCAAAGGTAAATTTGAATTCTCCCTATTACCAAGTTGCCATCATTTTCTATGTATGTACTATTTTGCAAGCAACATTAGCCTCATGCACTTATAATGTAGTTGTTTTAAGATCAGTTAAGACATCTTTGATTTTTTTTTGGCTAATTGGGCTCCATCTTCATTGGCTAATTTAACTACAACTTCTAAGTTCAGCTAGTTCATTTTGAATCAATGAACCTCTTCTTTTAATTTTGTAATTTTTTACTTAACTATATCAATCTCCTTTGAATTATTCTCAAGTGACTTAATAGCTACATTATATTTTTCAATCAAACTTTTCCTAGTCTCATAGTGTTTTTGGAAAATCTAACCAGTTATTTTTTCTTTGTTGACAATACATGGAGGTTGCATTTAGCAACATCATAAGCTTTAACCTTGTTCAAAAGGACTGATAGTAGTTCTTGGAAATTAAGAATGAAAGACTTTAAACTAATGGTGACTTTGATTTTAGAGGTGCCTTCTAAAATTTGAGGTAGAGATTGGAGAATGCTATATTGTTAGTCATCTGAAATAACAATTTCCAAATCATTTTGTAAAAAGGTGTTGTCTGGATCACTTGCTTGATTTCATTTTATCTATCATTATTTGTTTCAAGGGTTGGGATAAGTTTGTCTGACTTAGTGTCGATGGAATCAGGTGATGAAAAAGTCTCATCTTCCTCTGTTAGCAAAGACTCCAAAGCTGTTATCACTTCATCTATCTTATCAAATTGTTGAGTCTTTTTTACATTTGGCAGTTTAACTTTTTAATGATGAGACTTAAGTAGAGGTATAGAATTAGGATTATAGATGACTTGCTCCAACAAAATGGCACATTGTTTAGAATGTGTTTCTTTTAGGGCTAGAATGAAACCATGTGAGATTGACATGTGTTGATCTGTGTTTACAATTGCTCATATAGATGGCTTAACATCTAGAGTAGATGTTTATTGAACTTGAAAAAAAAATATCAAGAAGAATAAGTGTCGATATAGAAATGGATAAGTAAAATAGGTAACATAAAAACAAGTAAATATTTAACCTGAACATGAGTAGATTTTTAAGAAGGTGAGATTTTTAGGATGATAAAAGAAGTAGGTTCTGCTACAATTAGCTCCAAATGAGATACAATGTCGATTGGATTTTGATTTTATAAAAACAATGTCATTGTCCAAAAATAGTAAATGGTTTAATGAATGAAATTATTTGGGAGCACACTCGACTAAGCTGTGTCTTAAGCAGTTGAAGAAACTGGCCACAGAGTTGGTTGAGTAGGAATTTCAAACATAATATGCTTAAAAATTGTACTGCTAGTTCCATTCAACTTGATAAGCCTATTCTTCTTAAGAGGCTTTTCAACCTTTTTTTTGGTTATTGCTTTTTTTTTGACCACCTAAGTATTGGCTGATTCAAATTGGGTTTTCCTTTGATCTTTTCTTTTCTTTTCCAACACTAGCGATTTGTCATCCAAAAACATAACATTTGTTTCATCATGTTTCCGTTGCACTTCCTTGCCTATAGCTTTTGGTGTATTGTCTTCACAAACTATGTTAGGAATTTTAATAGACACTGTAGCATCTAGAAATAGTCAAAACAAAAGTTAACACATTTAAGTCAAGATAAAATATAAAAAAACAAGCAAATTACCTAAGGATTCACCACAAAGGCCATTGGTAATTGCTTAGCATCGAAAAGATGCAAGAAATGAGGAGCAACAATAATGTCAGGGACAAGATATGGGATGACATGTTTGGCCAAGCTAAAGGAAGCATTAGGTAAAGAGATTCATTTCGGTTTAAAAGGTGGTATGTCCATCATTACCAAAATCTTTTTATTATAAGCCTTCCACCAGGATTGATGGCGGCGTTCATAATAAGCATCTTTTTTTTTATTAAGGGTTTTGTTATCCATAACAACTATATACTTTAAATGCTTATGATAGAGGTGCTAAACGGGCCTGGCCTGTGCAGATACGGGCCTAAATGGGCTTGGCCCGTTTAGGCCCACATTTAAACAGGCTAACCCTTATATGATTTAGCCCGTAAAAAAATACGAGTTGACCCGCTAGGCTCACGAGCTTGACGCTAGTTTAGCACCTCTAGGGTGCTAAATTGGTCGACCTATATAGGCCCACACCATATTTAAATAGATTGTCCCTTACGTAGTCCAGCCCGTAAAAAAATACGGGCCAGCCCGCTAGGCCCGTGGACTTGAGGTATGTTTAGCACCCCTAGCTTATGATTATAATTAACTTTATAGTATTTTTCAAAAGCCAATGTTTTGATAATGTGCATACCTGTTGTCTTTGCTAAAGTATTTGTAATCTGTATAGTCATATAATTAGAAAGCTTGTCAAAGATAGGTACGTTGAAACATAAGTAGGTTTTAGATAACCACCATTTTGAGAATGTCACTGTATATGCAAGACATAGAGAGAAATTATGTAGCTCAAACCATGTTTGCATACTTATATTAAAGTCCTCAACTTGAGAATATTCAAAGGGTCTCAAAGTTCACCCTTAGAACTATTTATCTAAAAACATGGTTGGACATCCTTCTACAAGGTCACGTTAACAGGCTAAAGTGTTTGGCAGAAGGAGTTCAGTCTCTGAGGATAACTTTTGAGGTAGACTGATAAAAAGGTATTGAGGATATAAAAATTTTGACCAAATTTTGAAAACTCTGAGAATCATATCGATTTGGATCATAAATAAACCAAGATGGGCTATAAACCCAGGATGAAAACCTTGACAAATGTTATGAGGAATGATCATCATTAAAAGAGTACAAAGCCAAAAAGATATGGTTAAATAGTTCTGTAGGAAATTTTGACTTAAGTTCTTCATTTAACGAAGCTTGTAAACGTTTGGAGCCATATGACAAAGTTTTGAATTTTGGGTCAAAATCCTTCAAAAAGTTAAAATTTTCTTGTAGAGCTGCAATTGACCATAGTTGTAATGGTCCCTAAGATAGTTGTCGACGAAAATAATGTTTTGTAAAAGATTAGCTAACATAAAAAAGCCCAAAGCCATATGTAACCTTTATATAATAAAATAGCTAAGGGCAAAAATGAAGAAACTATCTTCAGAGATGAAACACATAAGAGATGTTTGCAAAGCTAACAAAGTAAAAATTGATGTATTCTCTACTAGAAATTGAAGTATTGGGTGAACATTAAAATGGTGTCAAAAAGGTCAAATAAGAGAAATTTTTGGTTAAAACGGGAACAAGTTGTCAAAAGTTCTTGGCCAATGGAGAAAGTAAAGTTAAGATGATTTTGCTATTTGGTTTCAGGCCAATGATAACAGTAATGTCAAAAAATAACAATTCAATCATGTCATAGGGAACATGAAGGCTGTTTATAGAAGGAAACCAAAAGTGTAAGGTAGCCCCAATTAATGGTGGAATGCATTTTAAAGAAAATCAAGACAACTGAGTTATATAAAAAAATACCTATTTCTTTCCAAAAATATTCTTTTTCTAATTAAACTTAGCCTAACTAATTTAAATATGTTGTGGAAGGATTTAGAAAATTCTTAAAGACCCTAACAGTTTTAGACACTTATAAGATGATAGGAGTAGACTGACATAGTAGTCAAGGTTTGTGCAAAAATAAAAAAATTCATATCTATTTTTCCATTAGAAAGAAGAACTAAGTAAAAAATTAGTAGTTCATTTTCATCAATATCAAATTCAATAAAATGAATGAATATCTTGATTTGGAGAATTGAAAGTATTTTTGAATGAGGATTTGGAACTTTAGTGGCTCCAAACGCCTAGGAAGATGCACTAGAAGTAGTGGCCATGAGTTATATTTGTTTTGAAAATTGAAAATTAATGGAAAAGAAGTACGTACTCATAATAAAAGAGCTTAAGAGAAAAGAATATACCACTAAATAGTTTGAAAGAGCAGACATGGAATAAAATCTAATAATTCAAAATACTATTAAAAGTTAGAGAAAATGGATGGTCAATTTTCATAAATGGCACCTTAAAAGGCATGGAGAAATAAGCCTGATTACCTACAAGTGTAACTACCATGATTACATGTTGAAAAATGTGTAAATTTGTTAGTTAGTGATTCCATGTGTTATGGAGCAACTCAAAAGTCATGGTTTTGGTTAAGCAATTCCGCCAAGGCTTTTTCAGTATGCCTTTTGATTTCATGAATTTGTTCATTACTTGAACTTGGGTTATGAAGACATAGTTTGGATTGATTTTATTTTTGACCAAGGTTTCTAATATGTCGAAATTCCAGCAATCAAACCAAATTAGGGGGACTTTATTAGCCATCCATTTTTTATACTAGTCAACTATGTTACTATTGAAGTTAGAGAAGTGACTGGATCGACACAAAAATTGTGATTGTTGACAAATATAACTGAAGCAAAAGCAAGTGCTAAGCACATGATGAGCAATTATCATATAGTTATTGTATAGTCTTTATTTTAATTTTGATTTTTGATTTTTTATTTTACTAGAACACATGTCCATTTTTCTGGTGATCAGTTTTCCTGAACAATTATTTAAAGAAATTGCCCATGTTCCTTATAAATAGTGCACTAACACACTAACTAGGGACACTCTCTTTTTTAAACACTCAACTTATCAAAACACACTTTGTGTTTTTTTATAGCACTTGGCTACACATTTTAGCACTCTATTAATTATTTTAGTTTGTGGGAATTCCCTCACTCTCATGTTTGTAACTTTATGCACCATTATTGTACCTTTTGATTTAATCTACAATTATCTAGAGTAGAATATTTAGATGTTGTTACTTTTTTTTTTTACTATATTGTTTCTCGTTTAGAGATCCTAAAAGATTAGAATCTTGTATGTTTACTGTGAAGGATCCATTTTGGAGTCAAAGCTTTCCAACTTGTGAAATTTGACTTGAAATAGTGTTGCTTAAAGCAATGTATTTTTCCAAATTTTGGATTACAAATTTGAAACTAAGCAAGAATCATATTAAAATTAAGCAAAAATGGATACAATTCATTTGTTAAATAATCTAAAGCTTTCCTTGATGAGAAGAGATAGAAAATAGAGAGAAAAAGAACTTCTTCTTAAAAGAGATGAGTTTGTAAAAAACTTAGATCACAAGTAAAACAAATTGAAAAATACTATCAACAAACCAATCATTGTCAAATCCGTGAAGATAACAAAAACTTTCCCTAAAATTTGCAGCACTGGTATCTCTCTCTCTCTCTCTCTCTCTCTCTCTCTCTCTCTCTCTCTCTCTCTCTCTCTCTCTCTCTCTCTCTCTCTCTCTCTCTCT
>JANHAO010016670.1:0-14290 GCA_026873985.1 Saraca asoca
TTGTGTTACATCAAATAAATGAGAAAAGACAATGAAAAGACCACATTCCGACTGTAGGCTGTGGAAGTAGGCTTCTCAGGCCGACTTTGTAGGCTTATAGCTGTTACCGTGTCAGGCAAGATATTATGTTATCTCAAGCAAGAGTTCCTTGCCTTGGGGAAGCCATGAGGGTCGTCGTAGCGAGGAAGCGAGTGCTAGTAGAGTGATCAACTATTATGTTGGGTCGACCCTTGAGTTCTTATCGATGAGTCGCATTGTCACTGGGGTGTATCTCTTCGGACTGTTTCTCATGACGTCACAATATCATGACAAGGGAGACATGGTTTGGCACTTGTAATTTCTTTGTCGTTGTTGTTATCTGTTAGTTCGACCGAAGCTCCCCAAAAGCTTCTTGCTGAAGCGTGAGGACTGATCTTCGTTTCCTCGGGGACTCGTCCTCACGAGGCCGAATTTGTATGCAACATATACTATTTGATATTTCAGAGGAAGTTCACAAATTTTTTGGTTCTAATGATGAGGCATGTTGCTTCCCAATAAAGATGATTTTAAAGCATGAACATATTTTCCTTTTCACATTTGGTTCTAATGATGAGCATCAGTGGCGTGTTGCTTCCCTGATGGTTGAAGTTTGAGCTTCTATTGATTTGAGTTCCCTATTGAAACGGAACAAGGATTTCGATTTACATTTGTTGTTAGGACTCATCGACACATTATATTTCCTTACTTTTCTTAATTTGCTTCACTTTTTCATGCTTAAGCTGCTTAGTTCTTGTGTGTTTGCATTTTACTTCTTTTGTTTATTTTCAAGATGCAATTTCCTACAAAGTTCCCTAAACTTCTGATGTTAGTGATCCAAATATCTACTAGATTTCCAATATTAGCTATTTTCATTTTTAGTTTCACTGCTCAATAGTTTCAAATTAAGCTTGATTATCATAAATTCGGTAAGCTTTCCCACTTTTCACCTGCATTTTGTTGTTTTGACTTGCATCTTGATGTTTTCCCCTATTAACCATCTGATTTCAAAATAGGCTTGGCTGCTCCTTTTCCCTCATATGTGGGATTCCCTCTCATTGCTGCATTACGTATTTCTTTTAGCTCAATAAAGAGACATACGTGTGATTTACAAAATCTCTTATTTATGTAATCTCATCTCCCATTTCCTTCCATGTTTAAGCTTTCTCCACTTATTTTCATAATTATCTTTGCAATTTTGTTGTGCATTTCAAGTCTAAAACTTTACTAACAGGTATGGTTCCTTATAGTGTGTTTTCATACATATTTTATAGCTATCATTGGAGTTTACTTACCCTAGGACATCTGATAATAACTCCAAATGTTTCAAGGAACTTTGTGGGATTTCAAGAGCTTACGGGAGGCCTAGAGAGCAATGGAGCACCATTAGACCTTCGTGAGAGCTACAATAAGGCCCTATGGAGTCTTGAGGTAAAAGGTGAGTATTTGTATCACCTTCTTAAAGTAGGGTTAGGTCTATGTATCATCAATTAGTTGCATTTGAACTTAGAACCTGATTGGGATAGTGAAATCCAGGAGGAAGTAGGTAAGGCATATGACCAAACGATAAGTTGCATAGAAGTCATAGACATGGAATGAAAACTAGAAACACCTAGGTGAGTAGGAAAAAACATAAAATAACCAAACATCCTTTTTAATGATCTTTATAAAAGAAAAATCCCTTTTAATATAATGTATTTTCTATAGATATTTGAATTTGTGCTTACATGATTTGTAAAATATATTTTTTAAAAGGAATTATTATATGAATTTATTTTAAAACTTTAATTTTGAAATTTACATTTTCAAGGTTTTAATTTATTAATTTTTTGGTAACTATTTTGAAAAACAAATAAACTACTTAATGCTGCTTTTAAATCTTTTGTGTACCATTTATTTTAATTACTGAGTAGTTGTTTAGTTTACTTTATGAAAATTCTCCATCACAGGTTTTATTAACTTATGTTAAACCTTTATTTAACTAGATTCTAAAATTTATGGTACTATATTTAAAACTCTATTTTTATTACACCATATAGCTAATGTGTATTAAGTAATGATGATGGTCAGAATGAGCCTTGTCCACGAGTGAGGTATTGTCCGCTTTGGCTGATCTTGCGGCCTAGTGGTTTTGTCCTTCGGGGAGATCTCGTTCCCCAAAAGGCACCTCGTCATTTAGGAGGGGCATATCCCGCCTTATAAGGCACAAGGACACCCGACTTCTCATCAATGTGGGACTTTTGCTCACCCCTATCTCTTTTTACTATCAACAAGTAAATTTCAATTTTAATGACAAAAATTCTAGTTTAATTATTACATTTAATTTATGTGCACTAAAAACATGCTTTTACTAAATTTTTGTGAATTAAATTCACTCTTTTACATTAATTTTTTCTACCCCACACATTATCTTTTTTCCTTTTTCTTGTTTTCTTCTTTTTAACTTTTATCTTTTTTTCTCCTTTTTATTTCCTGAGGCTCTTTTTTCTCTCTCCCCATTTTTCCTAGCAGCCATCATCCTGATTCATACTAGTTCCAAGGCTACTTTTAGCCACCACTGTCCAATAGCTATCGTCGTTGGCATCACTATGCTTATGAGTGCTGCCATCATTCAACATAGAGTTGCATTTTCGGCTGCCATTAGCAAGACCCCATCCTAAGCCTCTCCACTTATATAGATTAAGTCACTACTTGTCACCACTTGGATTGTGATGGGGTTGTGTAAGTAAAAGGAGCTGTGTCGATGGAGAAGACGATTTGAAGTTTTGTAGGGACAATTATAGTTTAGCTTAAGGAGTTTGGGAAAGTTTGAAACTTCATCGTGGAGCCCAAGGAGGAGATCAATAATTTTGGAAGTGATCTCATGTTGGGAAGTACTAGAAACTAAGCTCAATGAGCTTAAGAGTTGTGTTGTAAATGGAGTTAGAATTATGACCGACATGGAAACCGATATCAAATTGGCTCCACAAGCTGTAACCCATTTAACTTTAATATTGCATATTTTTTTTTTGAAGTAGTTCATTATTACTTAAGTCACCCTATATAGTTTATAGCAAAAGTTTTTCCATTTCAGATGTCGTAAGTAATTCAAATTTAGAAGTATTTCTCCAAAAATAAATTATTTAAAATGATTTTTCCTCAATTTTCATGAAAATCTCATATACATTTAAGTTACATTAGAAATAATAGATTTTCATAGGGACTTTAGAAAGAATGGGATAACTAGTTTATTTTTGGTAAAGAATATGATTTCATAATCCATGAATACAAACAAATGATTAAGAGATATTTTGTGAATCTGAATTGGCACAAAGCTAAGTGGGATTTGGAAGACCTACATACACTAGAAGATGAACATTTTTATTTTTTCATCACAAGGGACAATGGCTTATGATTCAAGTGTAGTGTAGAGGGCACACTTTACTTAAGTATGACATGTTTGGGGCATACAACCTTTCAATCATCCCTCGTTCCATTGACCTGCCATGCCATTATAATTGGTATGACTTATTTTGCAAGGCCAGCAAAGCTTAATAAATGAGTATATGTACATGATTAATAATCTAGGGTCCCCTGCCTTAATACAGTGGGGTGATCATTACTCATTATTCATTTTGTTGACTTGAGGGTTCTACACTTGTCGTATAGAGATAGCCTCCTATGAAATTAACTTAAAGCCCTTGGTTGATATTTCTATGATAATATGATACGTGATCACATAAAAGGAAATTAAGCAAGGCTAGAAAGATAAAATATTTAAAGTTGCAAAGGAATGTCTATATGAATATTACATATATGATATATGCTATGGCCTTTAAAATTTATATATGTTTGTATGAGCAAAGATGTTTCACTCACTGAGTACTCGAGGTTATATTTACTTATTCATTAACATTTTTAGGTTAATGGATTCATTAAGGATATCATAATTAGAGGAGACTCCTTAACTTACATGTGTATGTTATCAAGTACATAAAACCCTTGATTTCTTTTTAGTAATTTGTGTCCATCTAGGTAGACAAAAGTCTAGATAATTTGCAAATTATGATTTATAAAAAGATGATATGTGTTTTCAAAACTTAAGGAAAAGATTTATTAAAATGATTTTATCAAAATTCTGCATATCCTGGATTTTGAATTAAAGGCATCTAATTATATTTTTTGCATTGTTTTCATGGATTTCAAAATAAGAAAAGCTTTTATAAATAGATCGTGCTTATGGGTTTGCAAGTCACCACAAGGTAATTTGTATCAATCATATCTCTAAAATTTGAGATATGACAAGTTGATATTAGAGCAACAGTTTATGTCTAGCAAAACATTTTAGGTTAGTGGGCACTACTTTTGGTGGTATGCACCTAGGAGCACCCATTATTTACAAGGAATCCATTAATCTGATCACAAAGAATAATCAAGCCAACGTAATAAATGTTAGAAAAGAATACATAATATAAAATAGTATAGAAACATTTAGACATTTTAGCATAAGGCTTATACCTTTGAAAAGGTAGGGGAAATTGTAGAATGAGGGTGTACCCTAAAAGCAAGGTAGAAATGAGAACCATGATGACAATAGAGGTATTTAAACAACAATGACTAGATTGCCCTTTGAAGGAAAAAGGGAATGGTGAAGGTTCCACATTCGAAGGAGTGGAAGGATTGTAAGAACAAAATTATCCCTAAAAGTAAAGGCAGAGAACAAGGATGATTTTACCCTTGATTGGACTAGATGTAATGAGAATAAGTGTACCCTAAGTGAAAAAAGTAAACCAAGAACAACAAATGCAACCAAAAGGATGAAAATATCCTTAAACACAAGCAAGAGGGAAATATTTGGACAATTTGTCATCGAGTGCAAATTAGGAGAATAAGGAAAAAAAATCAAAATCAAGAGTCAACATTTGATTAAAGAGGCGAGCAATAAACCAAACTAGGAAAGCCAATTGACTAGTTGGCTGAGGACAAGCTTATATAAGATTGTTGCCTTCATTTTTCTTATTTCATTCCAACCTTATCTCAGAGCTCTCCCTAAATCCTTTGACCTTTCTCTTCCTAAGCCTAAACCCTGATGAAGCCCTACCAATTTACTTACCTAAACTCTATGCCATCATGGTTAATGAACAAGTCACAATTGCCTATAATTGCACACTATTTTTAGATGCTCATGCTACACAAAGGTTTGAGCAAATGATTGGAGCCAAGGATGTACTATAAGTAGCGTCCCTCAGCCTTGGCATGCATGTTGCAACACTAGAGCATCACCAGTGGTTGTAGTTCATGGCATGTGACGAGACCTATTATTTGGAACCAATTAAATAATTCTACACAAACATGCATAGGGTATCTAATGGCCTACTAGTATTTCTCTCTTATATGAATGAGAGGAGGTTCATTATCACTATTGCCCTGATTCAAGACATGCTCAAGTGTTCTAATGCCGGTACAACCATCTAGTAAGTCCATAACTAGAACATCAATAGGTGACTAGATATCTCATAGTAGATGAGATGTGTTATAGACAATGAGATTACTAAAGGTCAAGGTAGGCCATCTATCTTGGATGTTCCTTTCATTTCCTGAGCCTTTCATAACTTCATCATCCATATCATCTTACCTTGAGAAGGACACAAATCCAAACTCATTTACATTAACATCACATACTCTCTGACCTTTGAGTTGGATAGTTTTTCAACTTTCCCCACCTATGTTAAGCCACATGCTATCAGTGGCATAGTGTCCATCCTAGGGCTCTCTACCATATAAACCAATCCTTGCCAAGATTTTCTTGCAACATGGATGTGATATAGGGTTATATGACATGACCTATCTAGAGTTGATATCCCTGAACATGTTTAGGCACATTTGGTGTGAGCTAGTGGATGGCGAGTGGGTCTTAAGTGTGAGATCGCTATGAGCTAAGCAGTAGAGGTAACATGTAGATGAGATAGAGAAGGAGCTAGATAAGGGAGTTGCATAGGAGTAGGCTAACCTAGCCTTAGGACCTTCCACTATGACCAAAACTAAGATGAGGAGATGCTACCTTGAGCCACAATATGTAGGCCACATGATTAATGAGTTGTATGACCATATGTAGACATAAGCACAAGCATAGGTCGATGTTTAGATTGCTTAGAGCAGATGATGAATGCCTTGGAGGGCAAGGTGAATTAGTTATGCAACACCTTTTGCATGGAGGGTGAGAATTGATAAGTAGCTGGTAGTTTAAGATCATGATAAATCTAGTAGAGCCATTTCTTTTTGTTTTTTTTTGTTAATGATGAGATGCATGTTTGAAAATTTTAAAGTTATGAATATATGAATTATTTTTTTATGTGATTACATGAGTTTTATTATGAAACATGCGTATGTGATGAGCTGGAACAATATGAATGATATGAAAAACAAGTGAACCTAATGAATAAGAATAGAAGGCAATATGAGAAATGCCTAAAATATGATAAAATATTGAACAATATGATGATATATGACATGACATGATGTGATATAATATGATATGTTCATTGAAAGTGAACATGTATAAGAATTAAAATAGATGTTATGTATGATGTGAATATGTGTGATATGATGTGTGTATGACTAAGCATCTAGTTCGCACTAGTATGCTTTACGATAGGCATAAACCAGAGATGAAAAGATACAGCACACTAGAAATAAGTTAGTTAATGTTAGTTAGACATGTACGGAATGAAGAAAGCGGGAATAACTATGTACAAATGAGAAGAAAATAAGAAAAAGAATGCAAATATATTAATCATATGGAAGCAACAAATAAGAATGCACAATAGTAAGGTAGATGTTTATAAAGGACAAGAAAGAAAAGAATTGCATACGAGATGATGGAACTCTAAAGAACACAAGATGAAACCTGCACGAATTAACTAAATACCAAAAGTCAGCCGAAGAATGTAATGATGGATCATAGCTGAACAACAGTTAGGAAATTATAGGGTGAAAACTGGAAAAGCTGAAACCAAAAAACAAGAATCAGGGTGGACGATGGACATCATGACATACAGTCACAAACAAGTAACAAAAAAAATAGAGAAGTATGAAAAGAAGGATAAGGACCAAGGTTAGCAAAGCAATCAACAACATGAAAAGAGAAAAATGGTAAAAGCGTGAAAGGATGAATTGTCTTAAGGGTAAGGATTTGTAACACTCTCTAAGGTTAGGTAGAACTAGAACACATCAAATCAATACAAAACTGGAACTATGTTAAGTTAGAATTCAAAACTCAGAATGGATTGGAATCACTTAATGTATTGACTAGGATTACGGGCCGAGCAAGGCTTTGGGACCTAAGCCAACTGGTTGATTAGTCTAAGTGAATTGGTCGACTAGATGGTATGGCCCAATAGGTTGACTGAACCGTGCACACACAAGTTGACTGGCTAACTCCATGATCTTATATAAGAAGATCCCTTTTAGAAAAATTCAAAACCTTCATTTGCAATTGTGTAGCTTCCTAAGGAGTGTTTCTGAGCAAATTAGGATTTTGATTTGCACTCTTCAAGGGTGTGAATTTAAGATAAGGTTTTTGGCTTGAAAAGACTAATTTCTTATCTTATGTTCTTTTGATTTTTAGTTTTGATCTCCTTTTTACTTCTTTGGTTATTGCATGATGTTTCCCCAATAGCCAAATATTATGATCAAAACTAGAGGAGGGATCCAATGAGTAGGTTCTAGAAGATCCTCTTTAAACAAGTGAGTGGGAATTTCTACCCTCTGGCTCCCTTTTCTATACAAAGTAGACCTATTCATAGGTCTAGAGTTCTGGGTGGGTAAATTGGGTTTTGCCCATTGATAAAAAACTTTGCCTTTCCTTTAATTTTTTAAACCCATTGCTCAATTATAGGCTAAGCTTTAAAAAGATTGGGCTAATATCAGGTTATACTCTGGCCAAACCTGAGTTTGAAAGGAAAAGATAGCTCAGGCCATTCTTCATTATGTTCTCACTTTGTTTTCTCTTTAATGTCTTCTCCCTTCTTTGTAAACCTAACTTGTGACTGCAATTTGCGATTATAATCTCCAATCTCCCCATTTTGCATTGTCTACACTTGGAGGAGCTACCACCATAATCCACCATAGCTTTTTTCATTTACGAGTAAGCATTGTTGAGCTTATCACGTAGCTTAAGGCTAAGAACCTAACTCTAGCACCTATTGAGGCCTTGACTCTTGTTAATTGAAAATGGATTCTACCATAAGTTGTTATTGTTACAACCTTACCACTTTTTTTCTTTACAATTAGTTATTTGTTTGCTGAGAAACATATGAAATAGATTAAGTTTTATTAACTCTTACCCTACATAACTAGTTCGGTTGAAATTTTTTTGATTAAAACTACTTTAATTATTGTGCAAATTTGACTAACCTAACCTAATTTCAATTATGTTAATTCTTTTCTATAAAAAATAATAATAATTCACACATGATTTTTTACATAAAACACTACAACATTTTTGGCCTTTGGCAATGACCAAAAACCATTGCCTAAAGTGTGAAAACTGCTGCCTAAAAGAATAGGCAACGATTTTTGGCCGTGCTCTTGTTGAGTGTTACCAATTGTTTTAGGCAATGGTTTTTCTAGGGTTTCTAGCAATAGCCGTAAAAACCATTGCCTATTTTTAGTTATAGGCAATGATTTTTTTGTTTTATTTGGCGATGGTTTCTCACCATTGCTAGAATAAGCAATGATTAACAAGTGTGCTGGGTTTTGTTACAGCAAGCACAGTGAAAAATTAAAATTTTTTAAAACCCACCAAGGATCCATGTGCAAAACATAAATTAGTTGGTCAAGATAATACCTTATTGCATTGCATTTGATGCAGAATGTAGCAACATAGATTTCATTTCCTTGATGCTATGGCAGGATGTAGCAACACAAATTTCATTTCCTTGATGCTACAGCTGGATGTGATGTTGCGATTGGATGCAACAACACAGATTTCGTTTCCTTGATGCTGTGACTAGATATAGCAGCACAGATTTTGCCTCCTTGATGCTATGGTTGGATGTGGAAAAATCACCAATATAGATTGGCAAATCTATGTCGCTACTGTATCCACACATGGGGAAGATAAAACTCTGGTCTGCCAGATGGAACAGCCTCACACACTGTGCCTCTACTAGGAAATGTGCCTCTCTCTATCTTTCTAAGATCTTGTTATATGTAAAAATTAGATTGACCTAAATGGATCTACAAACAGCCCATGCATGGCAAACAACTAGCTCGAAGAATGCTTAGATCGCTGCACCTTCAGCTCATGTCACGAAGTGACCCCATCAACTCAAGCCCGCTCCCAATAGAACGAGCTCGACCTCACCGTCCTGAAAATGGGCATGTCTCCAAACTGAACGATCCGACCAACGAAGCATGACTAGCAACCCAGGAGCTCGCTAAACTGAAGATCAACTCATGTTTCGCCTAGTAGACATACCGGACCCACCTGTAGGAAGCAATCTGCAATAGCCGAATCAACAGATTTAGTCTGCCTATTTAATCTTGTACATTAAATACTGATGTAATAGATTTACTGCATGTGAAATTACTATTGTAACCTCCTTTCCTCTATAAATGTAAGGAAGGACCCTTCTGCATAGAGGGAGAGAAAGTGACAGAAAGAGAGGAAGAAGAGGAGACACTTGTATGTTGAAACTCTGTAAAAATACATTCAAAACAATACCTTATCGTGGACGTAGGGTCCGGTGTCATCTGGATTTAGTTAAACCATGTTAAAAACCTTGTGTTTCCCTATTGCTCTTCCCTCATTTTCTATGTGTTTTGCTGATCTTCTGTATTTGAACTGGTTAATAGTTTGAGATCCCAAAAGAATCCCCCTATTGGTTGGAGTTTGACTCAATACCAAAATTCACTGTCAACATTTTGGCGTCGTCTGTAGGGATCTCACCTGTTCTAGTTTGTTTCCTACTATAATGGCCAATGGAAGAGCCACTAAAGCTTCAAATGTGGAACCCCATCCTCTAGAGGGTCATGTCTTGACGATGGGCTCCTCTATTGCTCTCGCCATCGGAGCAATTACTGCATCCCTCCAGCTAGTTCTGTCCAACCAGTTCTCGCCGTCAATGGTAGCAATGGAATATAAGCCTGCCTTCAACATTAGGAGAAACTTGAGAACATGATGGGAGAACTAGCTAAAATGGTCACAATGTTAGTGCAAGCACAAGCTCAGAATGTGCAAGGATGGGCTGAGACCATCGCACCAGGATTTGAGTGTTCTGGTGAAACTGACCAAGAGAACACTTCGAATCGCCATCTGTATGGTCGAAAAAGTGAACTAAACCACCAAGTCTCTAGCCAGCAACTGGGGGGCTTTGATGTCTTGGTAAAAGACCTCCTTCAAAGAGTAAAGCATTTGGAGGAGCATCCTTAAACTCAAAATGGCCAAGTTCACTTTGGGGAATGAACTCCTTTCTCTAGGGAAATTAAGAAGGAACCCCTCCTCGTGTAAGCTCAAAGTTCTAGCCATTCCGCTATACGATGGAGATAGTGATCCGCGTAACCATCTAGACCTGTTCAACATCCAAATGGATCTTCAAACTTGCAACCCCTTAATTAGGTGCCACATCTTCCTTGCTTCGATAGGAGAAGTTCCTTGAATGTGCTTCATAAGCCTCCCGGCTCATAGCATTAACAGTTAGGAGGAGTGCCAGGACAAGTTCATCGACCAGTACAGGGTGCTGAAGAAGTAGCTTGCGCCCCCATGCCATCTCACTACAGTATTCCAAAGTAAGCATGAAATATTGAAAGACTATATTGCTCGCTTCAGACGCGAGGTTAACAATGTGGAAAAGACTTTAGATGAGGCCATTCTGACTGCCATTTCAACGGGACTTCACAGAGACGGAATGCTATTCAAAAGTTTGTACAAGTCCCTAGTTAGCAACCTGGGTGAATTTTACAAGCAAGTTGTGAAACAGATTAAATGGGAAGAGAATTTCAATCCGCACAAGCCTGAGGCGAGTAGCTCAGGCCAAAGTAAGAAAAAGGGTAACCATGGAAACGGAAATGACAGTTCTGATCTTCACCTCGCTAAGAAGAGTAAGGATGAACAACCCCCATTTTTAGGCCGCCACTACACCTATAGCATCCTGTCGGATGCCCAAGACAAAATTCTTGCAATGGAAAGGGGGCAAAGAGGATTTCAAAAAGCCTCCACACTTGAAGACTCCTAGTAAGGCTAGATTCAACCGAGGGAAATTCTACGCATACCACAACAAGTTCGGGCACGTCACCTCAGAATGCTGGCATTGAGGGATGCTATCGAAGATCTCATCAAGAGAGGTCTCTTGCATGACTACATTGTGTAACCTTCCAAGCAGTGTTTGGGACCGTCTCGACAGGATCTCGAGCAAGAGCAGTCTCATACTATTAGAACTATCTATTAAATTTCTGTAATTTTTGTAAATTATGTAAAATTTTTGAATAGCTTTATTGATTTTGAAATTTTTTCAAACAAGTGGCTCACCTAAACGACACTCTTTATTTGGGCACAAGATTACCCTGACCACAAGATTGGTTACCTTTTTATTTAGACATAAGATCACCCCGGCACAAGATTGGTCAACCCTTTATTTGGCCACAAGATTGGCCCGAGCACAAGATCGCTCACTCTAGTGTTTCCCAGCTCTCATGTGAACTTATCTAATTATTTTGCAGCTCTCAAGTGAACTTATCTACTTATTTGGCCATAAGATTGGCCCGAGCACAAGATCACTCACTCTACTATTTCGCAGCTCTCATGCAAACTTATCTAATTATTTTGTAGCTCTCATGTGAACTTATCTATTTATTTGGCCACGAGATCGACCCAAGCACAAGATCACTTTAATTCGTAGCTCACTTGTGACCAAGTGTTCACAGTCCATACATATTGTTTAAACAATGCTTGTATGAGAGAAGAAGAATGACAAATAGAGATTGCAAAAGGAAACTTTATTCATTAAAAAGCCTCAACGAGGTAATACTGCATCAAAAAGCTTTGGATACAAACTAACCAAAATACAAAGGGAAAAGCTACAACTAAGAAAAAAGGCTAGCCGCAAAGGGACTCACCCTAGCTGATTAGAGCTCGTGAGCCATCACAGTCCTTAAATTTTTTCTTCCAATGCCTCCCCAGTTTCCAGCCTCCAGCTCCTCATCTGATTCATCAAAGGAAGCAAATCAGGAAGCACCAAGAACTCGACCAGCTGAACAATTGCCTCACGACAATGTCGAGAGGACATAATCTGAGATCCATATGAGATTCCTCCATGTTACTGGAGAAGCCAAATCTTTAGAGTTCTCTATGCAGCAGACCATACATACCTCGATGCAAAGCCAAAACACCAGGAATGATAGAGGTTTATCAGGAATCTTTATAGTTTCCTCAGTGCAGAGGAAGAAGGGATTTCCTCTCCCTTAAATAGAGCCAGATTTGGCTAACCAAATGGTCCAAATCAACCCCCCCAATCACCATCATTTATCACCTCAAAAAGGGTTAAGGTTGACTCACCAACAATTGCCAGACACATGCCACAGGAAGCACAGCCTAGAACAAATGAAACGACAGTCTCGGAAGAAGTCTTTGACTGAATGGATGTCGAAGAGTCTCAACTCCCAGCCCATAAAGTGAGCTGAGAGTTAGGGGTCCTTATGTTATATGAAAAAATTGGATTGACCTAGATGGATCTACGAACAGCCAGGGCATGGCAAACAACTAGCTCAAAGAATGCTTAAATTGTTGCGCCTTTAGCTCGTGCCACGAAGTGACCCCATCAGCTAGAGCCCGCTCCCAACAGAACAATCTTGACCTCACCATCCTAAAAATGAGCATGTCTCTAGACTGAACGATCTGGCTAATGAAGCACGACTAGTGACATGGGAGCTCACTAGACCAGAGATCAACTCTTGTTCTGCCTAGCAGACATATCAGACCCACCTGTAGGAAGTAATCTGCAATAGTCAAATCATCATATTTAGTCTACCTATTCAATCTTATACATTAAATACTAATGTAACAAATTTACTGCATGTAAAATTACTATTGTAACCTCTTCTCTTTTATAAATGTGAGGAAGGAGCCTTTTGTAGAGAGTGAGAGAAAGAGAAAGAGAGAGAGAGGAAGAAGAGGAAAAACTTGTGTGCCGAAACTCTATAAAACTACATTCAAAACAATACAGTAGCATGGATGTAGGGTCCGATGTCATCTAGATTTGGCCAAACCACATTAAAAACCTTGTGTTTCCTTACTGCTCTTCCCTCCTTTTCTATGTGTTTTGCTAATCTTCTATATTTGAATTGGTTAACAGTTTGAGATCCTAAAAGAATCCCCCTATTGGCTGAAGTTTGGCTCAATACCAAAATCCACTGTCAACAGATCTCTTAATGTTTTTTTTGAAAAGAAACTATTTTTATTCGGCTGCCTCACTAATCCCTAAAGATTATATTTATAACCCTAGGGTTTAGTGAGAAAAGACCTAGGCCTAGTATAACTGAAAGTCCTAGTCCTAGCCCAACGGAGAGTCTTTGTCCAATAGAAAGTATGGAAAGGCATTTGGGCTTTATTATTAACTTAGTTTAACTAATGTCAATAATTAAGCCCAATGTAATATAACTTTAACAAAGCCTAAGAGAAATATAATATCACTTTAATATTACCTTAATATTAAATAATATTATATTTTAATATAATCCAATATTATATTATATATATATATATTATATTATACTGCGTTATATTCCACGAAATTAAGAATCCTAATTATATTACATCAATTCCAATTTTGTCTAACTCTTTATGTGTGACCCTATAGGTTCTTATTACGTTGGCAATGATACCAAAATTAATCTAATTGTAGCATCATAGATAGTGAGCGGTATCTAGCAATACATCACTGTCACCCAAGTAATAAGAATATCGGTGATTCGACATACCTAAACAGTGACTAATATCCCATGTATCTTAGTCTCTTTTATTCAAATATCCAGATTGAACTTGAGGCATGGAATGTGTCATCCTCTTAATAATTTAATCTATGTTTCTTGATCCTTGAGTAACTAATTGAAAACAAATGAGTTAATATCACATATTGATCCATTTGAGCATGGCCATGCATTTCTTAGTCGCACTCAATCAAGAGGCCCATGGATATTACTCCTCTTAAGAAAGAGGGACAAAATCCTATCTAGATCACACACATCCCTCTGCATGATTTGTGATATACCTAACCACTGCCTTTTAGGCCACCCTATT
>JANHAO010016671.1:0-14271 GCA_026873985.1 Saraca asoca
AATGCTTAGCACAGATGTAATCATAGTCCTACATTGATAAATTACGATTTGTAACCCTCCCAACTTATATAAATGGGACGGGATAATCATAATAGAAAGATAAGAGAAAACAAATGTAAAAGCTCTGCTGAAATATTCTCTCATATATGTTTGTATAATAAGAAAACACTGAGAAAAGCAAATATACTCACTATAGACATAGGGGTCATCTGGACTTTAGCCGAATCATGATAAAAACCTCTCTTTGATTACTCTTCCCTTTGCTTAAATCTTCTTCTATTTGTCATACTTTATGCAATTTGACAGCAGTTTGGTTCCCAGAACCTTTGATTAATCGATTACCAAAATTAATCGTCAACAATACTCATTTTACATATTTTCTCAATGCAAAACCCTAACTTCTAAGAGGCAAATACTACCTATATCTTTTATGCTTCAATGCTTTATTTGTTTTTTTCAATCTAAGCTAAATTTGAGTGAATTTATTTCTCTAGTGCTTCAATTTATAATTTGAACTATTAAGTTCTTGAAATTTCTTTCATTTATCTTCAAACACTACCGAATTTCTAAGGTTAGCCATACTTGAGTAGAAAAAGTGGCTGAACTCTTTTTTTTTCTCCTTTGAGTGAAATTCTCAAAAGATATGATGATTGCGGTTGAACAATCGTTGTAAAGGCTTTTCCGAGTACTTAGTTAAACTTGGAGGGACTGATATTTAATATATTCAAGCTTGGAAATGGATATATGCCTTGGAGACGATTTTTCAAGGGGAAACCACTATAAATCTATATTTGAATCTCTTTATGCTACACTTTTACTTTTTGCACTTTATATTATTATGATTCATTATTGTTCTTAGTGAAGTTGAAGTTGAAGTTGATCTTGTGAATGATGTTTTTCCTAAAATTATTGTGTAAAGTTGCTTATTTTTTGTTTCCAAATATTTTTGTTGGTTTTGCAAAAACTAAAAAAGGGATTTTAGAAAAATGTTTTCAAATTTGTAAAATCCTAAAACTAATTCATTCCTATTGGTCAAATCGATGGCTATATAGTGAATCTGAAGTTTACTAACTAACATATTCTGAACTATTTTCATATCTAATTAGTCCCGAAAAACCAATAACAAGGATTATAAAATATTTTATTGTTTTGTATTTGTAGTTGCATATAAAATAAGATATTGATTAAAACCAATATATTCCTAAAAGCTTATAATCCATTCCCTAAAGTGAATGTGATAATATCCAAAGAATTTTGATACTTAGTTTTGTAATGAAAATATCTTGTTTGTATAAAACTTCGATATCTCATAACCTAAAGTTAATATGATAATTTATAAAGATTTTGATATTTCATTGTAAAAAGTGAATATGATGCATTTAAATTATTTATATATTATATTTCCTGAAATGAATATGATGGGAGATGAAGATACTGTTTTATAAAATGACACACAGTATTATTTTTCTTGTTTTAATTGATAATTTCATCTTCATTTCTAATTCGATCATTGATCATATTATAGTTTAAGTTTGAAAAAACAAAATTTTCTATTATTTTATGAATTTATGTATTCCTTGCTTTCAAACTATTCTCATTTTTTTTATAAGAATTCCAGAGTTCTAAGAGTATGATTAAATATCATTGATAAAATTTTTATTTATTTATTTATTTTATGATCTAAGGTTTTTAACTGGATAGTCAAAAGTAATATTTTCAAGTTCAAGTGGTTTTGGTTTTAGTTGTTAATGGATTTGTTGTATTGAATTTCTTACTTTTCTTATTTAACTCTAATCAAGTTATTTTTCATGCCAAGATTTTAATTAAAATTATTTTGTAATATTTCACCGAATAGTTAAAAGTTATAATATTGTTCTTTATAATGCTAATTAAGATTTGAAATTATATATATATACACACTTTGGTGCATTAGAAAAAAAAGGGTGAGTATCCATCTTTTCAATATCTCAAGTTTTTCTTGATCATTAATATTGAATTTTATGAAAATTATTTAATTTATTAATATTCAATTAATTTATCTCTTTATAATATAATATTTTCAATAACAACTCATCATGAAATCGAGGAAATATGAGTTTGCTAACTCAAATACCTTTTAAAGATCTAGTCACAAATTGATAATTGAGGTAAAAAGGAGAAAATTTAAGTTAAATTTTTCAATCTCTTATTAATATTGAATATTTTTTACTTTTGATATTATATAATTTTATTATTATTTTTATTCCATTTTGTTATTCTTTATGAAAAAGAATATATTATCTATTATTTCATGTTTCAAATATACTCTTGAAGTAATACCAATAAAAAATAAACTTAATATATATATATCTTGAATTGATTTCATATATTCTTATGGTTAAACAAAACAACAAACTCTTGATAAAAAATTAAAAAGCTCACCTAACTAGTTTTATTCCATTATCTGAAGTTAATGTGATAACAAGTAAAAGATTTCGACGTGGATAAGGCCACAGTTATAAATATGGTCATGGAAGAAGTTAAACTAATTATTATAATCATTATGATTATAAATAATCATAAAATTACTTTTCATCATCAGAAGTGGGAGAATAATGAAAAGAGAGGATAATATAATAAAAACTCAAAATGTTCAAAAAATATATGTTACTGAAGTGGTGTGAAAGGGCATTGGTCATATGCATATTGCACATCCAAACATCTATTAAGCCTCAATCAAAGAAAAAAAAATTTGAAGCAAATTTTATTTATGAGAATAATGCTTTTTTCAATTATAATCATTATGATGTAATACATTTAGATATAACAAATTTCTTTGAACACTTTGGAGGAAGAAATAATCATTTGATTAATAATGACAAATTCAAAAATAAAAATTATTTACAACTTTAAAAAATTGATTTATAAGATTGGATTATACTGATTTAAAGATCTTAAGTAACATTTTCAATAGAGAGAGTTAAACTCATACTGCATCTTTTTTTTCTTAACAATTTTTTCAGTTGTGTTTTTATTGGAAAGGTTTTAATAAGATAGCTCATTCATTAAAAAAATGATATATTCATTTTCCTTCATCGGGATTTATTTTACTATTGAGTTAACGAGACATTCTTTATAAAATATATATTTAAGAGAGAATGTTATAAATATTATATATATATATATATATATGTGGATGTCCATCATATCCTTTCTATTAATCTATAGGGTGATTAAGTTTATCTTGGTTAAATTCATTTTAATTTTCTCTTGGGTCTTGAATCTCAATATATAGATGATTGTAACAAATATTCTATATTATTGCAAATAAAAGAAAAATTCCTTTCATATTATTTTGATTTTTTCATCTATTTATCTAATATTCTTATTTATTTTTACAATAATTTCAATTAATATGAAAATTTGAAGGTATTACATCTCAATTGTTATAAAATCATAAAAATTTTAATTTTTTTAAATAAAATTAAATAAATCGATGTCATCCACCAATTCTTATCCGTTCACCTACATTTTCAATTCAAAATCTTTAATTAATCGACTCATTGATTCGACCATCCATTCTCATCGGTTGTTAAAGTCATGCAAGAAAGTATACGCTTTCAGATTGAAAAATAATAGGAGCCTCACATTTTATATATTTTCATTAGATTGTCACAGCGTGTTAATTTCTGTGGGCATCATGGGGGACCGTTGGAGTGGTTGTTTTCATCAAATCTCAAACGAAAGGATGAAAGTCCGTCATGTTGGCTGGGCGTAGGTAAATTATGGTTTCCGCAGTCACGACATGCCACACAATATCTGTGAATAATAAATCATTGCCCGTCATATAAGTAATTAATATTTTGAAAAATCAAGCTGCTTCATTCAATTGTAATCAACAGTGGTTTCAGTTTTAATGAATCGAACGGTTCATTTGATTTTATTTTCGTAATCAGAAAATTAATTAAATTATAAGTTTTTGTTTTTTTTAATCGAATTTTTAATATATTTATTTATACTAATTTCACTTCTTAATTAATTTTACTTGTTTATATTTACAGTAAATTTTTTTTATGCATGTTCTCTAATATTAATCACTGTTATTTAATTATGAATTCTTTAAGAAGAATACATACACTAATATTATATTTGTTAATTGGGCTGATTCGCATAAAGTTTAATCTTATATATTTTAGTGGTGATTTAATAGCGAGGGATTTAAGTTAACACGCGGAATCTCTTTATTGATAGCATAAAAAAATATTATTTGTTTTCGTATTTGGTCATCAGTGGAAGACATATTGAACAAAGCTGACGAACTGGCATCAGTTGGTTTAGACCTGTTCTCTGTTGGGTTTTTTTGTAAAGGAGGGTATCGTAGAACTTCCGGAAGCTTTGTGACTGATCGGCTTGACTTTTGGCACATGATTTTCATAAGGAAAGGACTTCTGATTTCAAAATAATTAAAAAATTACAAATCACGTCATCCAATCTTATTTAATTATATTTAATATTTATAATTATTAATTTTTATAATTATATTCTTTAATTTTAAATAAGTGATAAATTATATTTATATAAGATCTTTTTCTATAACATCAGAGAAATCCTAATGTCATATTAACCCACACAAATATAAAAAATATAAGAATTGCAGTCATAGTCTTTCCTACTTATATTAAATAAATAAATTATGTAAAAATAATTAAAATATTTTTAAAATAAAAAAATTATATATAAGTTAAATCTCTCCTAAATTTGAGTCACAATATCTTTATATTTTATTTTATTTTTTTATAAAATCTCTCCTAAATTTGAGTCACAATATCTAAAAAGTTCTAGAATTGAATTCTTATATTCCAAAATTAGCCCTTCTATTATATTTACACAATCTTAGTATTTAAGAAACTACTCATAAATAGCCTTCTCCATATCTGGAAACTTTGATGGTTTGTGTCGCTTAGACTAACCACTTTTTTCTATATCAACCGAGAGATATTTTGATGATCGCTTGAATGTATTTCATATTGTATCTTAACTAACTATCAAATGAAAATTTTTAGAAGCCTATTACTACAATTCTTTTTGAGTGCATGTGGGATACTCTTTACTATACTCACATAATACTTTACACATTTGATCAATCATGGTTGATTTATGAATACCTTTTAAATAGGAAGTCATATTTTAATAATGAGATATAAGAAGACTTTATGTTTGTTTATTATATAAGAAGACTTCTTATTATTTACATACATAATATTGTTAGTCTGATTCATTGTCGCATTTAATAAAATGGAAGTGGACATGCATCGTTTAGTATTTCTTAGTCTCTTTGACCTCTTAATAATAAAAAAAATGATATTAGTTACATTAAAGACATTAGTACAATTAAATTATACTTACAAATCAAGTAGATATGGATTAGTTTATATTTCTTAGACTTTTATCCTCCTCTTATTAACAAAATAATTTATATTTTTATAAAATAAAATAAACTTTTAGTTAATTAAATGAGTATTACTATGAATTGTAAATACACTCGATAAATTAATAAATTATTAATTTATCGATTAATTAATACTTCTTTAAATTAATAGAAATGTATGGTTCTAAGGTATTAATTTATAGAGATTTTACTATACTCAGAAGGCTACAGAAAGAAAATGGAATCTTTTTCTGGATAAGCTGGAAGAGTCTTTACATGGAGAACAAAAGGATGTTTTAACTTAAAAGGAAATTTTATAGCACCAGTAGTCAAGGGCACAATGGATACATGATGGGGATAGGAACAAAAGATTTTATTATACTAAAAGATAATTAGCTTGAAGATAAAACTGAATTACTCTTTATGACTATTAATTTCAATAGGAATTACAAATGAAGAGACAGTACATATTCTCCTTGAAACAGAACTGAAATTCATTGCAATTCAAGATTCTAATTTGTGCTTTCTTAATAAGCTAGTGTGCTTTGTTGAAGTAAAGAAAGCAATTTTTAATATGGGAGCCATAAAATTTCTAGGAAATGATGGTTTTCTAGCACTCTTCTATTAATTAAAGTAGGATAGATCGGGTAAATGCCTATATGAGTTTGTGTGATGTTTTTGAAGATAAGGTAAATATGGAGCAAGTCAATAACACCATTGTTACTCTAATTCCCAAGCAAAATCATCCAGAATATATTATCAGTTCATGTTAATCTCCTTGTGCAATGTAAGTTACAAATGTGTGACAAAGGTGATAGTAAATAGATCGAAGCATATTCAAAATAACATAATCATGGCTACTGGATGATTCATTCAATTAAGATTAAAAGAGGAAAGAAATGTTATATGGCTATCATAATTTATACTGAAAAGGCCTATGATAGGCTTAAATAGGAGTTTATTGCTGATGTTCTTCAAGAAATTGGTCTGCCTCTCTCTTTAAGTAATGTGAACATGAAATGCATTTCTTCCACATCTATGAACATTTAATGGAATGGTTCAAAATCTCTAAACTTTAAGCCTACTAAGGGCATCAAACAAGGAAACCCTTTTTCTCCTTACTTGTTTGTTCTTTGTATGGACAAGTTGTTTCATGGCATTATGGTAGAAGTGAATGCTGGGAAATGGAAGCCAATCAAGGTAGGGAAGATTGGTTCAAAGATTTCACATTTTATGTTTGTAAATGACCTCCTCCTCTTTACTGAGGCTTCTGTGGATCAAATCCATTGTACTATTAATTGCTCCGATTGTTTTTACAAAGCTTTTGTTTAAAGAGTTAATAATTTGAAATAAAAAATCTTGTTTTCAAATAATGTGAATCAGGACTTTGGCAAATAGCATTTATAATTTTAGTGGCTTTGCTCCAACACTAAATTTAGTAAAATGCATTGGCATTAACTTGATTTCTTCCAATAGCAGCAAAAGACAATATAGAGCTTTGGTTGACAAGATAAAGGAAAAGTTTGTAGGATGGCAAGCTAAGAGTTTATTTATGGCAGGCAGGGTCACTCTGGCTAATTCAATATTAGCTGCAATACCAATTTACAACATACAAGTTGAAAGACTCCCTAAAGGCATTTGTAAGAGTATTAAAAGATTACAAAGAGATTTTATAGAGAGGCACGATGCTTATAGCAAAAAAGTCCACATAATTAATTGGGAAATCAGTTGCCAACCTAAAAGTTTTGGTGGACTTGATTTTAAAAGGCTAGAACACATGAAAACTACTTGTTTAATAATGTTGTGTTATAAAATCTTTTTTAATGTAGATAGCTTATGGGTTGGAGTCTTGAAACGTAAGTATGGATCCAAAGGTACTTGGCCCAAAAAAGCTGTGTGTACTAATAGAGATTTAGTCTTTTGGAGGGACATTTTTGACATTTGGGATGTCACTTTGAAGAATATAAAATGGAGAATTTAGAATGGTCAAGTTGTTTCCTTTTGGACAGACAATTGGCTAGGTTTAGCAGTACCTTTTTCTCAAAAAGCATTGATGCCAATAGATGAGAAGTAAATTGAAACTTGTGTTCATGATTTTATAATAAATGATAAAGACTAGGACTGAGGTATATGTTCTTCCTGATATTCTATCTAAAATATTATTTGTTTTTCCCACCTAAAGATGATGCATGATAGGATCATAAGATCTGGTATGATAATTAAGGCTCTTTTAGTGTCTCTAATGCCTATACTGCTATAATGTAGAATAACTGGCTTGAGAAAAAGCATTGCTGGTCAGGGATTCGGAAGTTGAATGTCCCTCAAATGGTTAGGTTTTTTATGTGTTAAGTGTGTCATAATTAGCTTTTAACTAACAAGCTTATAGCT
The DNA here is from genome assembly GCA_026873985.1 of Saraca asoca. Classification (NCBI taxonomy): domain Eukaryota; kingdom Viridiplantae; phylum Streptophyta; class Magnoliopsida; order Fabales; family Fabaceae; genus Saraca; species Saraca asoca. The sequence continues at coordinate 7,796 of JANHAO010016671.1, forward strand.
AAGTGGGAGAATGGCTCTAAATTTTGTAAACATTGTCCCAATAGTGAAAAGACAATTTTGCATTCTTTAAGGGATTATAGGCAGGCCATTCAAGTTTGGAAAGATATTATCTCGGTGGAGTTTTACAGTGACTTCTATGTTATTGATATGACATAATGGATTATTTTCAATTTGCACCAGAAATTTGTGACCTCTTCTGATTTGATATGGTTTGGTTTATGGGCCATTAGCTATTGGTTTATATGACAATGGAGAAACAAAGATAAACATCAAGATTCTATTTTTGCAGAAAATACGAAGAGAGTTATTTTTAATTTTGCTAAAGAAGTGAATACTACTAAGGTTTCTAATCATAACATTAGCATTTAAGTTGTGGGACAAATTGAAGTTGGTTAGCCTTCCCCTTGAAGTAATTGAGTTAAATTAAATTTAGATAGAGCTACCAAATCAGATTCTAATCTTTTAGGATATAGTGGTTTGATAGGAAATGCTTATGGAAGATGGCTTTGTGGTTATGCTAGACCCCTTTGTTTTTGTTCAACATTTGTTGCTAAATGTTGGGGGTTATTTGTGGTTTTCAAGCTGCATGGAATTTGGGTTTTAGGAAAGTACAACTTGAAAGTGATTATAAAGCTTTAATCCAGTGTTTGACTAATACTAGACAATATGGATATCGTTTAGTTAATTTTATCAAGAATATGATTCACCTTAGATGGAAGGTGGATCTCATGCATTCATTTAGAGAATGTAACTTTTTTGCTTATTGGATAGTGATTCATAACATCAACTTAGCTCTAGGACATTATGCTTTTTCTTTTCCTGCTCAGGCAATCTTTATTCTTCTTCTAGATGATGCATTTAGGGTTTTAAGACCTATAATATTGTTCTTTTCTAGTTTTCTTTTTTATTTGGGCTTTGGCCTCAGTGTTTCACCAGAAAAAAAATGCATTTATTGGTATAGGTGAGATATGATGTCAACTTAAATCGGTGATGATTTTTTATAGGTTTAAATACATTTTTAGTTTTTTTTACTTAAAGTTACAATTTTTTCCTCGTATTTTTAATTTGATCATTGTTACCATCTGCCTTTTTTCAAGGTTTTAATTAGCTCCTCTCATTCAACTATATTTACACAAAGATAAAGCTTGTTAAATAGAGCTTATTTAATTGGTGTAGCATTTATGTGGTGCATCATTTGTTTATGTGTCCATAATCTGAGCGGAAAGAGTTGAAAAACATCCTTAATTAAGGCTTATAGTGATTAAATTTAAAAATTGAGCCATAAATAAAATACAGATCTAATCACATTTTATAATATATATTTGTAAACAATTATCAATAGATGTATAATTGAATAATATATTTGAATATGAATTTCATTTTCATGATGCTCTTGAAAGAAAGAAACAAAGAAAAAAGGGACAAAAGATAGAAAGAGAAGATACACAAATCTCATCCCTCATATGTTGCAAATCCTTAATGATTTGATTGGGGCAACTACAAGAACATATAGGGAGAGATTTAGGACCTCTCATTTGTGAGTCAAACTAGGTCAATAATCCATCATAGAAAACCAAGGAACAAATCCTATAAAACCAAATATCCATACAAGTCTAAGTGCCATAATATAGCCAAATAACAATAAGAAGACCATTTGGACATAAGAAAAACACCCTACATCATTTGATATTTTATAATCCAAGTCCATAATTAATTACTGCTTATGCTAATCTATACAAACTTTCACTTGGATAGCATAAGTTAGTAAATGACACCTTGGATCATAACATACTATAATAAAGAATATCAAATGACAAGTATTAGTGCTATTACAACCATAGGTTCAAAATTGAAATCATAGGCCCTTAACATACAGATCATTATATCTTAAAGGAATGCTAATATCACACATGCTAGGACCTATACCTCTTTGACCAAAACACTAAATGGATACGGAATAACAAAAAAATACATAAATGATAAACATGATCAAATATAAATCTCAACTTTATGGTCCAAGTATCCATCCAAGATGCCAAATAAGATTCAATCAATAATCTTAGCATAATAAATGAGACAAGGTCTAAATGTCTCTAGATGTTAAATATAACAAAATATGCACACTCAATAAATATAGTAACATTAGCACATAAAACAGATGACATATGCACACAAAAGGCATCATGTATATATATACTCCCACTAATCTAAGACATTGTATGACTAAACCAAGCCCATTTATTTATTAATTAGTAGTTTACATATACATACCTAATAACTATAATTTATTCGTGGCCACATATATAATATAACTAACTAATAATAATACACTCAACTCATAAAACTCCCATTAACACAACAAATCACTAGACCTAATCATCCTATTGGAGTTGATAACACTTCAAATAGTAATATGACATTTTAATAATGGATTCACATAGTCATCTAATCACCGTAAATATAAAACTTATTACTTTTTTCTCCAACAATAATATAATTAAGAGAAACAGACAATAGCAAATTTATCACAATATAAATATGTGGCCATAGCCTCTCAAACACAATACGAGACTAACAAATAATTATTGCCCTAAATTTTGCTTTTCCAACTAAGGTGTTGCCCTTCATAATTATATCAAATAGTCATTATCACATATCTGTAATGGATTATTAATTGATATCTTAAATGCAATTATTTCACCACTTAAAATGATTCAACTACACATGAGTGAGTATAATCTCCTATTGAGGCAACTTTAAATGTTTGTTCATTATTAGTTACAAAATAGTACCTCTTATTGTCACAACTATATATCCATAAAAGATTTATCAATTGACAATTTAAAAAGAATAGGACTCTTCCATTTTTAATTGGGACTTAACCATCACTTCATAATGACTCAAGTATAAACAAAATGCATATATGCAACATATATGAACAGACATATATAAAATACTTGAATACAAAATTATGTCATTCATAGTGAAAGCACATGGACCAAATGTATCTTTTATTTTAAAACTGTATTAAAGATATAACAATTCAATTCAATGAGCCTATGCCTCTTTTCAAAACAAAATAACAATATTTTCAATACATCCCATTTAAATTTAAGACAAATAAAACAGTTCATAACATAATCCACAACATTATTTATACCACATAAAAAGATATCGCCCAAAATTATAATACGTTCCAAATATTTGTCTCATATAAAAGTGGATAACATTTACCAAAAAAGGTATCAATTTTATTTTGAGAGGTATACATTATCATTATTTTAAATTTGTCATAATTATATTAAATAATGTCACACTAATAGGATATGCTTATTATTTAAATAATTCACAATTCATAAAACACATAAAATTTTGTTGTTTATATAAATAATAATTTTTATAAGTTAATCATAATTAATTCCATGATAAGTAGATACACAATCAAAACTATGCCAAATGCTTTTAACGAAAATTAGTTATTTTATATTTTGTGAAACTTGACTGAGAAACAACATTTTCAAAATTGAATGTTGTCATCACAAAATAATTTAAATAGCAAGTCAATATAACATGTTAATCCTTCTCACAAAACTTAAAAAAAAAAATGCAGTTATCATATACAAATTTTTATTATAGTTGGTCTTACGATAGATGGGTACACAATCACAAAAAAATATTTAAGAATAAATAAATTATAATAGTTGTAACAATTTTAGAAACTCTTAATCTTCATAATTAGTCCCACAAATATAACGACATAATAAAATTACATAGATACAAAATTGAGGAAATATACTACAAAATATTATTCTACATGATTATTTACCACACATGCAATTATATTTTTCATTTTAATTATTTCTTCATAAAATATGCAATTTTCTAAACTAAAACAGTATTACACTCCTAAATTTAACACCAATAGAGCATTTAAAATCTAGGAATATAATATAATTACATTCTAAAATCTAACACTGACAGTACATTTAAGATTTACTAACACAATATTATTCTGTCATGATTGATTGCATGATAAGTGGGGCTGGCAATTTAGGTTCACGCGTTGAGTTGGGTTGTATGAAAAGATAGTAACAACCTAAATAGGCTCAATGTGAACTTGACTCGAGTAATAATTGTGGCATGTTAGGTCAACTCATATATTAAATATGTTGACATAGGTCAACCTATCTAACCTGTTTAATAACTTTAATTAATAAATTTTATATTATTGACCCATTTATGATAAAAGTATTTTAATCATTGATTAGATAAATTATTGGATATTTTATTTTTACTATATATAATTATTTATAATTTAATTATTAATTATTTCTCAAATAATATTTTTAAAACTTTAGTATAAATTGTAAAATGGGTTCGCATGTCAATCTATTTAATTTTGAACAAATCCTAACTTAACCCATTTATTATTTGTATTAAACGGGTTGATTCATTTATAACCCAAACTAATATGAAAAGTGTCACGTTCATGTTAAGTTATCATGTCATATAAAAAATTGTCACCCCTAATGTTAGGTAAGCTCACAGCCACACAAAATATTATAAAATTTCATTTCATAAGAGCATTAAATTCTTAAATTTAACTCCAATTTAAGAATTTATATACAAAACCATATTTTAATATTTAACATTAAATAATGTTCAAGTTATATAGTATCGAGTGATTTTCACCTCATTTTTAAAACTAATACTTATCCCATAATGTTTTACTTTTGCAACTATCATATGTAAAGCTTTTTTGTACATTGGCTTAGTTCAATTATTTATCCTGGAACGATGTTAATGACTAATTCATGCAGTACAACATAAGTTTTTCAAAATATTTTTATGTAATTATTACCTCACATCGAATCTTAAAATATGACATTGAAATGTGCTGGAGAACATAAATATATAATATATAATTTAATTTATTCAATATTTGATGTGACAAATTCTAAAATCAATATGATTTTAGTCACACAGAGATAACTAATAATAATTTGGATAAGAAATTATTACATAAATATGTATTTACATAAATATGTCCCAAGAATAAAGTACACAATTTAAAAATTAATGAAACATAAAACTCATGTAAATTACTTCAAAACAAATAATTTTACATAAATATTGAGTAGAGAACAAGATTAATTTAATTATTTATTTGGACAATTATATTAATAAATATTAATAAGAGCAAAAAAGCATAAACTTTACTCATCATATGTGAAAAATGCATAATTATGTAATATGGATTGCTTGCTAAGCAAATATTTAAATATTTGTGTTGGACAACAGTTTAAGGCATGAGAGAGATAATGTTGCGAGTACATATGGGGGTCATATGGGAATCCTTATAAGGATTTGAAGGCAATGTAGGGATAGTGGCTAGGAAGCTGTGGGGTTATAATTGAGAACATTTACACACATTATCTTGTAATCTTGATGATATAATGGATCTTTTGTCATCCATAGTTTTTTCCCCTAGAGTATGAGGTTTTTCCACGTTCAATTATTTGTGAGTTATTGCATTACTTTGGCTATTTTAAGTGCATGATGCTAGTTTGTTTAGAGTAAGAATATTTTTTTTCCAACAAGTGATATCAAATCATAGTTTAGTACTGCATGAAGAGTGGTAATTTGAGATAACAAGAGCCTAGTTCAATATTATATAAGAATTGACCATAACGAGTGGTCATAATGTAGAGTTGGTTCAATTGTGCATGTGAATTAGGGATAATAAATGATGATGTTGTGAAGGTAGATAGTTTAATTCGCATGAGAGTTTATGGTAATGAATGATGATGTTGTTGAGGCAAATGTTTCAACTCGAGCAAGGTGAGAGAGTTGTAGTTGATGATGGAGATTATGTGTTTTGAAAATTTGGTTCGTGAAAGTGTTTGCAAGGTTTTATTTTCCAGCAAATGATTGAGATGCCTGCAGATAAGTAGATAGCATGTTTTGAAGATCTAGTTTGTGAGAATGTTCACAAGATTTGGTGTTCTTGTAGGTGATGGAGATGCCTCCAAATGAGAATATGGTAAGCTTGCAACACTTGATTGAGATGCGGCTACTTGATAGAAAGATAATTACTACAGTTTTTTTGAGGAAATTGCAATGATGATAGATTTTCGTGATTGGCACCTCATGAATAGTTTTGTTAGGCAAGATGAAGTATGAAGATTGATGAAGATTATGAAATTTGTGTCAATGTGGAGATTGTTGAGTTTGACTAAAATTTTACTTGTTATTAGTTAGTATTCGTTTCCTATTATGAGTTCTCTACCTATACAAGTTAAGGTTTGTTTGAAAGTGTTTTCAGGTGTTTTTACTTTATTATTTTTTAAAAACTATTTTTTTAGAACTAAAAAATAAAAAACTTATTTGAATGTAAATTTTGAAAATAAGTGTTTTCTTTATTTTTGAAGATGAAAAAAATATATTTAATATTATTTACAATTTTGTCATTAATG